>APFE030456706.1:0-11984 GCA_000404065.3 Pinus taeda | reverse complement strand
TTATTTTCCCAACTTAATATTTTATATTATCGTTCTATCTATCTATATATATACATACGATTTTGCAATGAATAAAATGTATACAATTTTACATAACAGAAAACAAGTAAATACATACTTTAATTAATTTTAAGAGATTTATCTTTGAAATTAACCAGGAAATTCATTTCTATTTAATTAAAAATGGTTTTGTAAATTTATTAACTTTTATAATTTATCCATTTCACTTTTTTATTATTATTAACTTTTATAATTTTGCGAATGATAAATGTAACGATTTTTACTTAACAGAAAACAGTATAATACTTTAATTATTTTAAGATATTAATCTTGAAATTAATTCAGGAATTCATTTCCATTCCATTAAAAATTGTTTTGTAAATTTATTAACTTTTACAATGTATCCATTTCAATTTTATTTTATTATAAACTTCTTATTACTTTCCAAATCCATTTTGCAAATTTACAAACGTAAGCTATCCATCCACGTTGTGAAAGCGTAAAACAAAAGGCGAATTTGAATTTTATATTGAAGTAATTTCAATTAAATTATAGAAAAAAACTTTCAAATTTTCGCCCTCCAACTGATTTCCAGTTCACCGACCTCTCTGCCAGACTCTGGAGTCTCGACCCACCATGCACAGAATATGAATAAATGATTACTTATTAAAATCGAAGTTAAATTTAAAAGCCAATAAAAGAAAAGTATTGGAAAAGTTATAAGCACGAATTTAAACTGAAAAAGGATGAACAAAAAGCAGAGTGTGCTTTTTTGGATTCGAAAGCGAAATCATCTAACATCGCAGATATGGATAATGTAAGCCGTTGGTAATGGTGGTTCAACTATCCGTTGAAAGGTAGTGTATATATACCTCAAACCTCACACAATTTCAACATATTCTCCATCCTCCCTCCTCTATCCATGGCCTGTTATGTCTGTTGGATTGGCTGTCTGAGTCCGTGTATGGTTTGGCGTTCGAGTCTGAGTCCGTGTGTGGTTATTCGATAGAGGAAGGGGAGGCAATTGGATTTGTATCATCCTCCGAAAATACAAATTGAAGGGAAGATTAGGTGGATTTAGTTTATTTGAAGATTTCTGACTGCAGTAGATGATATTATTATTTCATCTGATCTCTGGTATGAGAAGCAATTTCTTTATTACCTAATTTTATTTTATTTTTGTTATATTGCTTTTTTTTAAGAGTGATGAGGATAGCAACTGCGATTTGAGATCTTTTATATTTCTTCTTGTTGAGAATGTCCTAACCTTGCCATAATTTCGAACTCCAGGTATGCAGAGACGGCTCTGGCTCTCTTCTTGTGAGTAGTTTAACCAGATTTCAAAAGCAACTTCAAAGGAAGGGTAACTGGATTTGGTTCGAACCCTGGAGTTATTTGAGGGTTTCTGACTTCAGGTACATGATATTCTTACTTCATCTGATCTCTGGTATGAGAAGCAATTTCTTTATTACCTAATTTATTTCTTTCTTTCTTGTTATATTGGAATTTCTTTACAGTGATTAAGGTTTCCATTTGACATCTCTTCTATTTCTTGTTGGTAATGTTCAAGCTCTGCTTAAATGTACAAGTCCAGGTATACATTGATGGCTCTGGCTCTCTTGTTGTCGGTAGATTAACCAGGTTTACTAAATATAGCTTTTCGCCGACTCCATTTTTATATGTTTAAAATATTTAATTGCATCATGACAATTAAGTCAAGTGTCTCGTTTAACCCCACTGTTAGTTTTATTCGCCTGCCTTAGGAATGATTAGGGCACTCTCCTAATAGATTAACCCTAATTTAGTCACCGTATTTCTTGATATATTTAACTAACTTGTTTACCGCATGTCGATCAGTTAATCCATCTGGTTCATTCCTTTGTTTCCTTTGCTCTGCTCTAATCGACTCTGTTCTGCTTTCGCTGAAGAACCTTATTGACGATGGTGCAATTGTACCGGATCTTCCTAGCCTCGTGCTGATTCAGGGTTCTCCATGAATTTCCTTAGATTCAGGCTTCTTCTTAATGCATTTTGGAAGTTGGGAACCATTGCTGGCAAGCTTGAGGATACCAGATCTAGGATCCTCGGCCCCAACCTCGAATGGTGGGTTCTGAGCCGTGTTTACTCCACCTGCAAGCAATACATGGCACATTAACATGAATTGCATATCACTTTTCCCTTTCCTTGGTCTCTGAGATCTCTTTATCTTTTTAAAGTTATAAAATGTGTTTGAATTTCCAGTTGGGTGATCAATTTCAATCTCAGCATCGCTCATGTCAATCTGAATCTTCTTCTTAGTATTAGGTTTCGTGTCTCTGAGATTCTTCCAGAAGTTCTAGAGTGGCCTATTATGCCACCCGGCAAAGTTGCAAACCTTTCTCGGACAGAGACGAACTCATGACCCAACAGAGACGAGTTCGAAACAATGCCAACTCCTCTTAGACATTATTGGCAGAACATATATTAGATTACTAATCCCTCCTTGTTCTCTTTTTCCTCCACTGCTGGGGAGTTGGGCTCTGCTCTGTTCTGGCTACGGTTGCCGCTTTTCAAACCCTACTCCAATCTACCTGTCTGGATACTCACAGATTGGCTTGCCTTTTCTAGGCATTTTAACTTTGGCTTTCATTAACATCGTTTAACCATGTTTATTTTAAATTTGTACTTTCATTAGCCTCGAGTATTAATTTTTTTCATTTAGTTTCACTCCCATCGGTTCTTTTTCGAAGAGAATGAGCATGTTTCTTATTTAATCCATCTACGGTTTCCCCCTCGCACGCTTAACCCGCTCTTCATTAGTTTGACCCCAACCCTGTCCTGTCATATGAATTCAGGTGTTCAAATGTTTCAATTAAATCTTTTGAAATGCAACATATTTTATTTACGGTTAATTGTGTTTATATCATGCATGGCTTATAACTTTGTAAATGTGCTTATATATTGATGTTTTTTAACTTTATATGTGTGCATATGAATGTTTTATTTTGTGTTTTTTGATTTTTAAATTAATTAACGAAGGTTTCGAGTCTCATGTGTTTTGAATTTTGAAATTTTTTAGTTCTAAATTGGGGTTAAATTACAATTGATTATATATATGGTTAATATTTTATTTTTTTTTAAATGAAAATTAATTTTATTTTGAATTAATTATAATTTCATATAATTATTATATTAATGTAAATTAGTTCTATTTTGAATTAAATATATTTCATATAAATTAACTATATTAATGTGTAATTAGAATTTTATTATTATATTTGGTTTTTATATGTCATCTTTTTTAAGTTATGGTGATTATTATATTATTTATATTTTTAGGTAAAAATTTTTTATTAATAATGATTAATTATGAAATTTGAATATATATTTATATGTGGGGGAGAAGAGATTAGATATTTTGGGGAAACTTAAAATTAAATTCTTTGGCAGAGACCGTATATTAAATTATTCCCGTTGGTATCCAATCACTCTTTATCCTCTTCTCCCCCCACTGGTATATATGTAGGAACTTTGGTCCTCGTGCCCTTTCACCTTCACATGGGGACGTGGGCTTTGCTCTCTTCTGGCTATTGTCGCCGCTTTTCACACCCTACTCCAATCTACTACTCTGGGTACTAATAAATTGCCTGCCTTCTCGATATTTTTACTCTACTTTCCATTAACACAGTTTAACCATGTGATATTAAATTTCTCCTTTAATTAACCCTTCTGCATCCTGCGTATTAAATTATTTTTCATTTAAATCCACCTATGTTAGTTTAACTCCAATCGGCTGTCTTCCATGACATTAATCTATTTGAAAATTCATCTGTGGTTTCCTATGTACGCTCAGCTGGTTCTTCATTAGTTTTACCGTTTTGGAAATTCAGATACTAAATTTTTAAATTAAATCTTAAACCTATTTCATTTATTTTTTAATGCATTTATATTAAGTAGAGCCCATATTTTTGTAATTAAGCTGAAGGCAATTTTTTATTGTGAGATTCCATGAGCTTATCTGATACGATGTTTCGGAAATGAGAGCATTTTTTTTGGAGACTGTCTCTCCTCTGTTTTTTTTTTTTAATTAATTAAAAATTAGGGTATTATGCGGTTTGAGAATGTTTTTAGTTGGAAATTTAATTCATTATTATTTTTAATATTTTAAGTTGTGAGGCTCCATGAGCTCATCTGATACGATGTTTCGGAAATGAGAGCATTTTTTTTGGAGACCGTCTCTCCTCCTGTGTTCTTTTTTTAATTAATTAAAAATTAGGGTATTATGCGGTTTGAGAATGTTTTTAGTTGGAAATTTAATTTATTATTATTTTCAATATTTTAAAATTATGACAAATTGCATTTATATTTATTTGGGTAACTTTTCTCAACGTCCTCAATTGAAATTGATTAATTTTATTATTATATTTATTTCAATTTTATTATTATATTTATTTATTTTAATGAATAGAAAAATAAATTTATTTTAACTAATATAATTTTATATTATTATGATACAATAAAATTTAATCATTATAATCTGAGTATATATATATGAACTTCTTAACTAACTCTAAATGATAAATTAAAAAACCCAATAGAAAGTATTGGAGAAAATTTAAACATAATTATTAGTTTAGTATAGAAGATATGGATAAGGTAAATCGTTGATAATTTGTTTTGAAAATATTTCTCTCAAAAAAAGTGTATATATTCTTCATTGTAGAAAATTTCAATATCTTTTTCCTCTTTTATCCATTCCCCAGTGTGCATGTGGGGTTGACTCACGGAGTCCGTGTGTGGTCTTCTGTCTGAGTCAGAGTTTGAATCATGGGTTATGGGTACAGGACGAGGCAGCTGTATTTCAATAGTTATTACCTAAAACAAAAATAAATTTGATTTTGTTATTATCTCTTAGAGTGGTCATGAGATTTTGGCTTTAGGTACATGCTATATTAGTTTTTCTAATTTTTCTTATGAGAAGTAAATCTTTATATGGCTTATTTTTTGTTTTTAATTGAAAATTTGGAGGTAAAGATAAGAGTAACTATTTGAACTTTGTTTTATTTATCGTTGTTGTTCAAATTCTATTCCAATCAGCAATTACATGTATGCGAAGATGGTTGTGATTTTCTTTTTCTTAATCAGGGCTACTCAATATAGCCTTACCAAATTTTTACATGTTTATCATATTCAATTTTCATTAACAATGTTGCATTATGGTTATTTAACCAAAATTTTAAAATAAAAATTTTAATTAACCCAATTGTATTAATATAACTAACCTCCCATGGCACTTTCTATCTTCTTGGTTTCTAAGATCTCTATTTTTTTACACTTATCAAATGTGATTGAATTTCCACTTGATGATCAATCTCAATCTCAGCTTCACTTTCACTTCCTTCTTGCTCATGGTCTTGGCCATCTATCCTTGTGTAATTGTTGAGGATAAATATCACCACCATGAATGTATTATGCGACCAAGCAAACCATTCTTATAATAGATTTGGCGTTGAATCCATAACCCAATATAAACAAGTATTCCATATTGTCACATTTCCTACTTCATTTATAATTCCTTTACAAATCCCATTCCATGTTATTGCCATTGCAATCCATCCTCTTTCTCCAACTTGCTTTCAATTAAAAAATAATTTATTTATTCTTTGTTATATTTATTTTCAATTCAATACTATTTTTATGTACGACATCGTATTATCCTGTGTGCAACAAAGTTTAATTATCATAATTTAAATCCAGATCTCATTTTGTACTTATTAACTTTACCTATACATTTTTTTAAGTCTGTTTTCGTTCGTCATAAATTATCATTTATGGAATCTAAGTCTGTCCAATTGGACACGGTGAATGTATATAAAAACTGATCATTTCTCTTGATTTTATTAAATACTTTTATGTGTGGAGTTAAGAATAAAACTAATTTCGTTTTAAAAGGGAATGATTTTTAGGTGTAAAATAGGCTTCTTATTTTTATATTTTTCTAAATCCATTTATATTAAAACACACGTTTTTATCCATATCCACTATATCTTTTCTACTCAAACATAAAATTATGCAATCTTATCTTTAAACAATCTAATCTCGCAAATATGAAATGACCATATATAAAAGTATATAATTTTATGTCATGTCAATTCATATATATTGGAACTTAGTTGAAAATTATAATAAAACAATTATTAATAAAAGTAGGTTGATTTATTTAATGAAAATAATATTGTGTGAGTAATTAATTAATTAATTAATATTATATTTTTAAGATTTTTTAAATTTAAATTACTTAATATATTCATATGTATTAAGAGGATTGTTATTTTTAATTCTAATAAAATAAGTTTAGTTTTATTTTTTAAAAAGAATTTTAGGTTCATAAGAAAGTTAATAGTTCTTTTATTTTTCTTTGGAAAGAAATAGTAATTTTTCATTAATATAATGAAAATAATTACATTTTGTAAAACTATACTAAAAGGATGTTTTAGAGACATAAATTTCACTAACATATATATCATAAGGAATTACAGATTTTTAAGGAAAACTTAACTAGTTTTCATATGTAGTGATAAATATTGATGACATATCACATAAATTGTGAAGAGAAATAAGAAAACAAAAGCATGTCATTGAAGAAAATCTAGTAAATAGTAAGGGGAGTTGCATCTAGAACCTCTATCTCAGTAATGGTCAATGATAAAACTCGAAATATTCACCATATGTTTGTCACTTGATGTACCACTACGCTTAATTCAACAATAGACCCTATTTAGAAAGGGACTCAAAATATTTCGAAATATTCACCATCTAGATGTCGCTTGATGTACCACTACCCTTAATCCAACAATAGACCCTCTTTAGAAAGGGACTCGAAATATTTCTAAATATTCACTATCTCGATGTTGTTTGATGTACCACTACCCTTAATCCAACAATAGACCTGCTTTAGAAAGGGACTCAAAATATTCACCATCTACATGTTGCTTGATGTGCCACTGCTCATAATCCAACAATAGGCCTTTGTTAGAAAGGGCATTTATTGTCTCATTTGATTCCCTATAAATATGTTGGCATGTGTAAAAATAAAAATAAAAATATAATATGTTAGTCTAATCTAAAAGAGGTGTGAGGACTTGATTTATGTAATGTGGTTCCCCTTTTGATAAATTCAATAACCAATTGTGAGTCACCAAAAATATAAATTTGTTTTCAATCCAATTCTAAAGGGTGAAGTAGCACAATATTTATAACTATCAATTATGCAAAGTTGTTTGATCCTTCTCCCAAACCCATCTTGATTTTGTAGTAATGATTTGGCTCAAGATAAAAGACTACACCACCTTCACACCTACTATTTTGTGTCTAAGAATCATCATTGAGACACAACCAAGGAATAATACAATTAGTGTGCTCTTTAAAGATCATTCAAGAATTTATTTCGGTGTTTTCTTGTGGAAAGTGTGAAAGAATAGATGAAACATAAGCAATCAATTTATCATGAGGAATCTATTTCTCTTGAAAAATAAGCCAATTTCATGCCAACCATATACCTTCATGCCACATATCACCAGTTTCCAGGTTCCCTATATGGGATAATCTGGAAAAGACTTTCTAAAGTATAATATTTGGAAAATTTGTGGTGAAACATGATCTTTATCACAACCATCCCAAGGTTCAAGACCCGCCCTGAATCAAATGTTGTTGCCAATATTCCAAGCAAGTGAAGACCCAATTACTTAAGAAACATTTAGAATGGATTGCAAAACCAAAGATGAATTATCTTTATTTCAATTTCTTATTTAGTCCTCTACCAAATCATGAAAAATATTTTTTTTTCCTCCACCTCAATCCACAAATTATTTACAAATTCTTTAGACTTTTTTGGCCAATGGAGCTTTGGAGAAACAAGGAATATTTTTTAATCCACATCTACTAAAACTTTTTGGCATTGCAATTCCCTCCCGTTTAACGCGAGGTGTTGTAAAATGATCTTTTAACCATGCATATAGAAAAGATGATCAAACCTTTCTCATTATCTCCAAAATTCCATTCGAAATCCATGCTAAAGACATTTTGTAGTTAGGGATGGGCTCTAGCATCAATTTTATTAGAACCCAATGGCCTCATTTTCAAAACCATTTGAAACTCCAATATCTTAACCTTTTCTCTAGTTTTGTAATCAACCATCTCAAGTCAGGATTCATGTAATTATTTGGTTTTAAATAGAAGCCCAAATATTTCATACCCCAGCTTACATCTTTCATTTCATAGGGGAAATGATTGGCTAAAATATTTATATCTTCTTCATCTAGGATTTGCATGGAGATGGTAGATTTTCTGAAATTTATTTGCATCCCATTTATAGTGACAATATGTTTCAATGTAGAAAATAGAATCAAGTACTTAACCAATGCTACTACTAGAATCATAAAGCATGCATATTTTACTAGAACAATAAATAAAACATCAACTTCTGAAACTACAATAATTGTGTTACCTTTGTTTGTGCTTCTAAATATTTTATTTGTGTTGGTCGATTTTTATTCCTTGCGTTCTTTCTTCTAGACCCAACAATCTCTTTTCTTGTGACCTATTTTTTCAAGGTGAAAACAACTAATTTTACTTAATATTGATTTGGATATTCCTCATAATATTTAACACCCCTATCTATTAGGTTCAATTTTCCTTCCATAATCACCTATGGCTAGATATTCTCCTCCCTAATTTTTTGCAACTGATTTATGTAGCAATTCCTCATTCCGTAAAAATTTTCTAATGTCGTCAAACTTTAGGGTCTCTGTAAGTGTTGAAGTGTTCATAGCTCATATCAAATTCTTCTAGATATCTAGCATGGAGAATATGAGTAGTATGGCTCTAATTTCATCATCTAGAACAATTTCAATGAAGGCAAGTCGATAGGTAATTATATTAAAGTTATTAAAATGCTTTGTGAATAAAATACCCTCTTTCATTTTGAGATTATACAATTTCTTTGTCAAGAAAATTTTGTGTGGTGTTGTGGTTTTCTCATACAAATCATGTAACCATGTTCATATTCTTTATGTTGTCTCCTCACAAGCCACATTGAAGTAGGCATTCTTTGATAAATACTACAAGATTGTAGTAATGGACTTCCTATCTCGAAATTTCTAATCTTCATTTTTCGTTGATAAGTGTTTTTTTACCACTCCCTGAATCAACAAATATCAATCCTTCAAAGCTAGTATATCCTCCATTTCTAATTTACATCATGAGAAATATACCTATTTCAACTTCTCTATATAAATAATTGTAGTTGTTTAAGTAACTATGGATTTGATACCAATTGCTAAAAATTAAAATAGAGGAAAAACTAAACTTAAAATAAAATAGAATGATAATACTTACTAATAGTACACCCAACAATGAAAAAAATAGTTGGAATAAAGTTAGTAACTTTATTTATTAGCGAGATCAATTACATAAGCCTTACCTAACTTACACATTTTCATACAAATCACTTCTCACATGTTCACCTCATCAAAGCTAAATAAATAAACTTGCATCTTCCCCATTCACTTAACACATGTTCACCTTGGCCTTTTTCCCATTACACATGAGGGCTTCTAGCATATTTATAGACTTTATCCCAGAGTCCTTCCAAAACATTCCAGAAGCGGGAAGAAGTTAGGAAAATATGATATTAGTTTAATTTCATTTCTCACATTTAACATGTTTTTTTTCCAAAGAATTTTTTTTGCTTGGGCCAAATTATCTTATAATGTGTTGTAAAAATGTACATTTTGTTTTTGTTTTCAATGGAATTTAATGATTTAAACTTAAAATTATGATTGTGTATTCTTTATTAATGTGACATATATCTATGTATGAAATTAAAATTAAAATGATTGGTTCATATTTGTTTTATTTAGCCACCTTAAATAATGTGTAGATTTAATGTTTGATATTAAATTACATGGGAAGAATGGGAAGTTATCAGAAAAAGAGGATGCTTAGCGGATTTTTAGGGGTGTTCCTGGAAACCGGTAGCTCTATTTGCTGCGAGACTCTGATTAGGACTTTAATTCAATTCAAGAACATCAATTTCCACACAAGTATTTTAATACTTGTAAAGTTAAACCAAGACTCTTTGATGCTTTTCCTTCTCTGTTTACCGCATTAATTTACCGCGGTTCACCGCCGAGAGAAATTTCCGCTTAGGCATCAAAATGTGTGGATGCAAGATGTTGTAAGTTGGTCAACACACACTCTCTCTTCACAGTAAACCCCAACCCCAACTGGGTGCGTAGATTCGTTTCTTCCATTTATATGACAACGACTTTGAAATTATTAATATCATGTGGGTGCGTAGGTTCGTTTCTTCAATTTATCTGACAACGACTTTGTAATTTTTAATATCATGTTTTTATTTGTTTCGTGTGTTATATTTATATTATTTAGATGTGTATTTATTTTGTCTATTTACAAAATGATTTATTATCTAGCAAAATTTGATTTTATTTTATTTTGAAGTATAACCGATGTTATATAGTTCGTTTATCTTTAACTTAAATTAATGACTTTATGCAATTAGAATTTTAATTTTAGTTAAAAGGAAAAATATTATGGAAGTTTTAATTTTTTGCAAAATTAGCCTCCGTCGCCTTTGCAGGCAGGGAGCGCTATCGTATCCCCTTTGTAGGCAGGGACTGGATTGGGGACTCGTTGCTTTCCTTTTCTCTAACTTTGAAATACAATATTTTTTAAGTCTGAATTGTCGGTTCTAATTTAGAGGCTGATTTCATCTAGGAGCCAGAGTGCTGATCTGTTTATTATGATTCAAAGATTTCAATCTCTATATTTAATGATGAGGCTGAGGCTGTGCTAAAGGATTCACTTGTAAATTAATCTATCAACAAAGGTAAGGATGGCATGCTCTGATTTGATGCAAAAAAAATATTTTCACACTAAGAGAAGTTACACCACTGTTTATTCTAATTTGTGTAGCTATATTAATGGAGTGTACAAAGCGAAAAATATGAAAGTTATAGGATGGAAAAATCTCTCTAAGCAGTAAGCTTTGATGAAACTCTGTAATTATTAATATCATGTTTTTATTTTATTTAAAAAAAATCAACTTATTAATCAGAAATATCATTTATCCTTAAATTAATGGCTTTAAGCAAATAGAGGGAAAAAAGATAGTATAGGTTTTATTTTATTACGAGATTAATTTATGTAGTTATATTTAGCATTTATTTTTTTAAAGGTTTTTTTGGGCATATTTGTTTGTAGAATTTAGACTAAAATTTGGTAGAGATTTGTTAGAATCACAAGTTTGAATTATGAACTCTTTACAATCCAAGAGTCCCAAAGGCTCTTAAGGATGTTGGATGCATATATATAGTCAAAAACACATTTTAAGCAACAAAAGATAACGATTCCACTTAAAATTGTTTCACATGATTTGATCCAAAAACTCCAAAAGATATAATATATAGACAACCCTTAAATTCTTAAATCACATCAATCATATTAATATTAGCTTTTTGTTTCCAATGTTTTTATCAATGCATAAATATATCGTTCAACTTAAAATCTCTTAGAGAACTTCAATTGTGTGGAATTCATAACCCAAATAACCCAATATGAGGGAGTTGTCACTTGACCTTACATTTAAAATAATAAAATAGTATTTACACTAACAAATCAAAAATACTAATAACAAAGGAAAGCAATGTCCACCATAAATAAAATACTTTAATTTTTACCCTAACTAATTCATTAACTAGACGATGCACTAAACTCTAACTAGATGCGATAACACCTAACCCTAAACCTAACTAGATACATAAACCCTAACTAGACTTAGTTTCTTCAATTTAGATGATGCAACTTTGTAATTATTAATATCATGTTATTATTTTATTAAAAAAATATACTTATAAATCAGAAATTAATAAGAAATAGCTCAAGTTTGTTTCATGTGTTATATGTATATCTATATTTTTTTCCTA
>APFE030456697.1:605-36825 GCA_000404065.3 Pinus taeda | reverse complement strand
AATCTAACATTACATAAAAACACCTCTCTTTTATATAAAGCATTAAAATATCTCCAAAAATAATAAGAATTAATATTAAGCAAGATCTTTAAATAGAAATCACACATAATTCATCCTATTCCTATATAAATAAAAATAATAACAATTAATAACTTTTTCTTGTAATAATCATAATAATAATTAAAACTGGTATATTTCCAAAATAAAAACATTTAATACAATAAAATAATTCCTTTACCCCGACTCGTTACCTTTAATCAACAATAAGAACGAAACATTTCCTGCATCATAAATAAGAACGAGTTGACCTGTATTTTATTTTATAAATTTAAATAATTTAATATAGTTTTAAAATTTTAGGAGAATTTATTATTTTATAGATACAATTTTTCTTATTATTTTAATGAGCTGAATCGATAAACTTAGAACTTGTCTATCAAGGAATCTCAAGGTTGAACTGAGGGTATTATCTCTAAATTCCCGAGCTTAACACAATTACTTACCACCCTATTAAATAGGTTAAGACCCCACTATTTATTAATAAATACTTTTGGTGAAGGACGTCCACCGTTCAACTTAAAAAAATGTGAATTCAAATATTATAAGAATTAAACTTTTATTGTAATGTGTTATTACACAAAGAAATATATCATATGTGACATAGAAAGTCAACATGCACATAAAACCAATCCAATATGTAAACAACAGAATAAAGGAGTTCGAGAGCTTATAAATGAATACCATAAGAGGCTTCTCCACGATCTCAAATCAATCTTGAAAAGAGTATAAAAAGGCAAAATATGTCTTCCCTTTATTTTAAAAAAAACCATGTTAGTTACTAAATATATGAATTAATAGAACCAGAGAAATCGACAATTTTGGTTCAAAAATTATTGTTTTGAGGTTGTATTTTATTTAGTTCTTCTTTTTATTAAAAAAAAAACAACCATGTTAGTTACTCAATATATGAATTAATAGAACCAAAGAACTCACAAATTTTGGTTAAAAAATTATTGGACTGAGGTTTTATTTTACTTATGTTGAGAGAAGTGGTATTATTGCATGGTTATTGATTTTTTGTCTACTTAGAACCCAACGCCAAGGCTCTAAGCATTTCACAAACTAACATACATTTTCCACAATCATGATCCGAGTTCAAAACTCTAGTGGAACCTCATGGAACTTACCCTCACAACCACACCAAGAAACTCCAAAAAGCAAATGAAAAGAGGACAAGGGTTTTTCCCTAACAAAAATAACCCTCGACTAATCACATCCATTAGATCTAAGGAAGAGATCATGGCCCTTGAAGGTGGAAGGGCACATGAAAATGTAGCAAGAGCCATAAAACAGTCACCAAATAGGATGGTGAGCATGGAGACAAAACATTTAGGCGAACATTTATTGATGGTATGGCTCAACTTCAATGTTTACTCATCATACTCCCATAAAGCAGTTAAGTGAACATTTTTTAATGTTATGGCTCAACTTCAATGTTTTCTCATTATACTCTAGTAGAGGGTTTGTCAATGGAGAAATTGGGCAATAACATATACAAAAGAAGAGCTAGTAGAATGATAGATAAATGCAAATAAAGTAATTTGTAAAAGGTAGCCCTCTCTTTTTTAAATTACAGTTTTTCAATTTGAAAAATATTT
The DNA here is from genome assembly GCA_000404065.3 of Pinus taeda. Classification (NCBI taxonomy): domain Eukaryota; kingdom Viridiplantae; phylum Streptophyta; class Pinopsida; order Pinales; family Pinaceae; genus Pinus; species Pinus taeda. The sequence continues at coordinate 35,167 of APFE030456697.1, read as the reverse complement.
TACAAGTTTGACTAAATTATAGGTGGCTAGCATCATGCCCACTACATAATACCAACCTCGCTAGAGGGATAATAATAATGAGGCATTTACTACGTCATAAATAAGAATGAGGCTTGAAAACATATTGTTTACCACATGATCCAGGTGGATATTGGTGGCCACCCATCTTTTCCACTTGGACCCGAACCATTGTTTCTTTTATTTTCCTTAATTGTAGCATAGTTTATTATTTTTGGAATCTTTTCGGGTCGTGAACTTTCAGAGCCATCTTGAGGCCCTAAATTACATTCTTTTGGAAAATAGACAAACTCGTTGCAAACAATAAGGGTTTGCATTTGAAAGTTGTATTCCTCGGATAGATATTTTGAATGAGGTATCGTATGCGTCAAATCGAGATTGTATGTCAAAGTTACGACCCCAGGAAGTTGATGTACAAATTTAGCTTGATGCGGCTCACAAAATTTTGGCACTTAATCTCCTAGGATGAGGTTTTTGGATGTTTAGGGTTTTCCATTGTTTCTTGATAATAAATAGGCCTTTGGGCCTCATTCTAACATAGTTCAAAGGCATGTAGCTGCCACATCTCTTCTAAGAGATAAATTACCATCACCCAAGCTAGTTTATTTCCATTCTTCATATAAACAATTTTTAGTATTTAATTATCAATGAATTGAAGTTCATTTTTTGCTATAGTTATGTGTTTATGTTTAAATCTCTATTTCAATTTGTTCCTACATAAATCTAGATCAGTGGGATCATAATGGTCTATTTTTTCTCTATTTTTATGTGCATGTCTTGAACGAGGTCAAGTTATAATGAGTTAGGGCTTGAACTGTTGAGTGTTTGCAAGGTCTTCCTCACTGACCTTGACAATCTCCCATGGAAGAAGAAAAGAAATAAGAGAGAACAAGAGATCCTTTCAAAATATTGCTCGAAGAAGCCCTCGAGTGACAAAGGAGCCTCATGATGGACAACTTTATCTAGATCCTTCGACAGGTACCAACAGGTGACACATCTTCATCCAACAATCACCCTGGAGGCAGCACTCCCTTCAAGATACAAGTCAACTTTGACATTCCCATATTTGAAGGCCAGATAGATGTAGATGTTGTAGATAAATGGCTACATCTATTGGAAGGATATTTTTCTATTTATGATTTTTCCAATAGGGAAAAGATTACTTTTGCACTCATCAAAGTCATCCCCCATGTGAAGGATTAGTGGGAAACCTAATGTGAGTAGAGGGATGAGAGAGAACCCTCATTGTTTCTAGCCGCACCCACTTGGAATTCTTTTTATGATTCCATCAAGGAACAATATTACCCTATCAGGAGCTATGAAGATAAGTACATAAAATGGACCACACTATAGCATGGAAAGGACCAAGACTTGCTAAAGTTCAAAAATATTTTTCATACCCTTCACACGAAGTTGGGTGTCAAGGATTTTGGAGAGACATCTCGTACTCAAGTACTGCGACTACCTACATAAATACATCTAGGACAAGATGGAGTTCTTAGACATCTCCTTTCTTGGCATCATCTATCCATACACTACCAATATCGAACATAAATTTAAATAGAAGAAGTGAGACTTTGTATTTGCAAATCCTAATCAAGGGAAAGGCACCCCCAAATCGCAAAATAAAGGATAGAGAAAAGTGGTTTAAGTTCCACAAGAGCCCTACCCACAACGCAAGTGAGTATCGAGCCAAGCAGTCATTAGTGGCCGAGCCGAAGGCTTCAGAGTTAGATGCATGTTTAAACTTCGAGTCTGAACCTAACAAGGGGAATGAAAAAGGGAAGCATATTATTGATGCAAAGGCTAGCACCACCATTTCCACCACCAAGATCCAAAAGTATTGAGCCCAAATATCTAGAGGAAGGGGAGTATCTCTTCCTCTCACATGTGGGTGAAGGGGTCTCTGCTACAGTTCATCATCAATAGTGGGAATCGAAAGAAAATCATCTCAACACATGTCGTGAAGTGGCTAAGCCTATCAACCACACCACACTCGCAGCCATACCATCGGGTGGCTCCACCAAGGACGAGATCTTCGAACCAACCAAAAATGCCATCTTCCCTACAACATCAAACCCTTTAGGGATGAGGTAGTGTCTGATGTTTCTCCTCTTAAAGTTTGTGATGTATTATTTGGCCAACCATACTTGTGGAAGTATCATGTTGTATATGAGTCGAGACCTCGCTCTAGGTAAAAGCATGAAGATGGGTTATAGTTTTGTGCCAAATGTGGCAATGAAATTTCAAGTATTTTCTCTTTTATCCAATTGCAACCCTCAAAATTCATATAAGAATAGTGAATTTTGATTTGTAGTAAAAATAAAATATGTGGAGAATTACATTTTTGTCCTAATGATATTTTTTCCAAAAAATTTAGTTTCATTAAATCTCTCAATTTTCCACTAAATGCAATATATGTCCTTGCAAATTTTCGCAAAAATTAAGAGGTATGCATGTGTTCACATAGCATACATTAGTCTAAAATGTGTTATATATATATATATATATATATATAATATATATATATATATATATATATATATATATATATAATATATATATATTATATATATATATATATATATATATTATTTAATTTATTTATTTATTTTCTTATGCAAAATTATATTTTTTATTATTTTCCGAAGTTGGCAAAGTAATATTTCAATTGCATTTTGGAGACATGTGTTCATGTAATATTTTTTTTGAACTCTTTAAATGAATTTAAGAGTACCCTTTGGAAGAGGACTGATAAACAAATATAGTGTTATTTCTTGAAATTTTTTCATCATGTATATTTTATATTAATGATTTTTTATTCAGCCCCTTTGAAATTATCTAATAAAAATTCAAGAGTTATGTTTAGAATAAATTAGATAAAAAATATCATATGAATTTGAAAATGCCAAATTAATATGCCATTGGATAGATGATTCCTTCATGAATCGAACATGATCAACGTCGCCACCTAAGGACAAATGTTTCCCTAAGATTTCTTGGGTACAAAATGGTGTTGTAGGAAATTTTGTAGAAGGGTTGTTGAAATTGTGGACTTTAGGACTTTAGAGGCTCAATCGAGTGCTTAAAGTGCTTGATCGAGCATTTAAATTTCAAATTCAAATATCTCAATCAAGGTTTTAGTAAACCATCGATCGAGCCATTTAAATGTTTAAATAAAGGTTCAATCTAGTTTTAAAGCTTGATCTAGCCTATAGCTCGATCTAGCTTTCAGGATTTATATAGATTTAGGGCTAGATCTAGCCTATAAATTGATACAAATTTAAGCCTAGATCTAGTTTTAAGGCTCGATTGAGCCACTTTTTATTAATTCCATGCATATGTTGGATTGGCATGAAATTTAAAAAACATGGCTTGATCGAGCTCATAGTTAACCTCGGGTTACATTGTCTAAGCCCTCAAACAACTCGATTGAGGGCTCAAAGTTTGCTTGATCGAGCACTTAAATGGCTTGATCAAGCTATTGATTTTCACCCAAAATTCACTCTATTTCATCAAAAGTGTAACCCAACTCCATGCTTTCACCCCACTACTATTATCACTTTGGGAAGTAAGTTATACTGAATACTAGAAGGAGCCCTACCTATTGCCATATCTTTGATCTCTTCTATGTAATACAGTAAGATCATCTCCCAAACGGGGAAATTTGTTTTATTTTTTATTTGTTCTCAAAGTAAGGGGAATATTGTGGCCACATCCATGGACCTTGCAAATGGTTTGACCATGCAACAAAGGAAAGTGGATGATGTTGTGGAATAATACAGGGAAATCTTCGCCTCTCCCATAAGGGCACCTTCACATTATTAGGTCAAACAATCAATCGATCTAACTCTCAAAGCACCTCTACCTAATGGGAAGGTAGACCACCACTCTATTATGGAAAATGGAGAAATCAAGTTGTAGATTCAGGAGTTGCTACAAAATGGGCACACACGACCAAGTTCCTCACCTTATGGGAGCTCGATTGTACTTGTACAGAAGAAGGATGGGACCTAGAGACTCTACATTGATTATCAGGCACTAAATAAAATCACTGTCAGGAATAGGTATCCAATCACACATATTGATGACCTTCTTGACCATCTAAAAGGGGCTAAGTATTTCAGCAAGATTGATTTAAAGTTTGGTTATCACAAGGTTCCAATAGAACCCATAGATGTATGGACAACCACCTTCAAATCCAAGGAGGGGATTTTTGAGTGGCTAGCCATGCCTTCCAGGTTGAAAACTTTCCCTTTAACTTTTATGAGGTTGTTGGGTGACATCTTGGGGCCCTTTACCATCTATTTCATGGTTATATATTTGGACGATATCCTCATCTTCTTCAAGAGTTGGGAAGAGTACTTGCAACATAGTCGGTAGGTCCGAAAAACCTTATAACAACAAAAACTATGTTCTAACTTGGAGAAATGCAGCTTTGGCATAAGATAGCTCAAATATATGGTTACGTCATTAATGAAAAAGGTGTGCATGTAGATCCAACTAAGATCCAACTCACCTGGGATCAGCCAGCTCAGACCACTTTGATAAAGCCTCGTAGCTTCTTAGGCCTCGCCAATTTTTATCAGAGGCTTGTATTGGGATTCTTTCATATCACTTCAATTTTGAGTCAAGTTACCATGGGAAGAGTGAAAGAAAAGTTATTTTGGGCTGAGTCCTAGCAAAATTTGTTTATTGAGCTAAAGCACTGCCTCTTCTATGCACTAGTACTCACATTGGAAGACCCACAACGACCATTTGAAATTGAGATAGATTCCTTTGACTATGCTATCGATGTAGTTCTCTCCTATCAAGGGCATCTGATGTCCTATCATAGTGAGACACTTTCTAACATGTTCCAAAAATACCCCACCTATGATAAGGAGATGTATTCCATGGTGGAAGCTCACCAACAATAGAAACATTAAATTATGGGGAATGAGATAGTCATCCATACAGATCACTGACCCTTATAGTTTATACAGACCTAAGGGAAGTTGAAAAATGATCACCACCATAAGTGGTTCACATATCTTTAACAATTCCATTTAAATATCAAGTATAAGAAGGGAAACACCAATCATATTGCAGATTGCCTCAATCAGGCCACAAGTTATAGCACTGACAATTTTACTCAATTCTTACGTCCATGAGACCTCTGTATGTCTGCAACTATATAAAAATTATCCATATTTTTCCACCACATACGACATTCTAGTGTATGGAAAGAAAGTTCTAGACTTACACCTACAAAATGAATTATTATGCTACCTCGACTACCTTTGTGTTCCTTCAAGAGAGCGTGGAAAGTTGATTTGGGAGGTTGAATACAATTGGGTTACAGGTGACCTTGGTGTGGAGAAAACTATGGCCATACTATAAAATGATTTTATTGGCCAAATCTTTGGGAGGATGTTTGAAAATTCATCAAATCCTACACTTCATGTACCATCACCAAGCCAACTATTAAGAAACAAGGCTCGTATACCCCTCTTCCTTCTCCCAGCTAGCCCTAGGAATCCATATCCATGGACTATATGTCTAGCCTTCCTTCTGCCAAGCATGGCAACGACTATGTGTTTTTTATTGTCAACAAATTTTCTGAGATGACCATATTGGGTGCCTACAAGAAGAGTGTCACAGCTGACGCTACTACCAAAATCTTCATTGAATGAGTGTGGATACATTTTGGGATCATTTATATCATTGTATTAGATCAGGATAGTAGGTTCCTACCTACATTTGGTCTAGCTTTTGGTCATTGTTTGACACCAATCTCACCAAGTCAATTGCATTCCACCCCTAGATGGATGACCAAACAGAGGTCATTAACAAGATGATTGTGGACATGCTACACATGTACAACTCTAAGCATCCTTATACATGGGATAAGAGTCTTCCCTATGTGCAACACAACTATTAACAAATCTCTCTATAGCTCTACTGACCACAGGCCCTTTGAAGTAGGCCTAGGATTTCAACCATTATGTTCCCTTAATGTTGCATTGACTTTTCTGACTACACAAGAATAATCTGCACATGTTCAGTCCAAAGTTGATAAATCTACTAGGTTTATTAAGCATTTTCAACACATATGCCAACATGTTCACAACATCGTAGAGAAATCCAATGACAAATACAAACAATGACATGATCAACATTGGGTTTCCCATAAGTTTCAAGTGGACAACTAAGTTTGCTTTCATTTGCAGAAAGAGTGCCTCACTGGAGCCCATTGCAATCTTTGACCACTCCAATATGAGTCGTATACCATCACCAAGGATGTGGGAGACAACACTTTTGTGATCAATATCACCCCATTCCTTGGCTTTCAACCCATATTCAATGTGTACCACCTTTGGTCATACTTACCACCATTACGGGACACATCAGACATTGCTGAGCAGTTGACACCAACAGAGCTTAACCTAGGTTTTATTGAAAATTCCACAACCGATCTGATCATGGACAAATAGGTCAAGAAAAATTTCCAACAGAAAATCCAACTATATAATTTTTCAAAGCTAGCCAAATCCTGCATCAAGGCAACTAGCTCACCAGGGACCAAGTTCAACAGAAGTCTCCCAATTTCTTGGAGGCATTCAATGTAATGGGGATAATTTCTTCCTAAGGTGGAGGATTGATCCAGGTGGATATTGTTGGTCATCCGCCTATTCCACTTGGATTCCCACCTTTGCTTCCTTTAGTTTCCTTAATTGTAGCACAATTTATTATTCTTGGAATTTTTCGGGTCCTGAACTTCCCGAGTTGTATTGAGGCCCTAAATGACATTTTTTTTTGGAAAATGGGAAAAATCAAAATCTATAATAGGGGTTTGTAAGTCAAAATTTATATTCCTCATATAGATATTTCTAACGAGGTATCATACATATTAAACAATGATCATATGTCAATGTTATGACCCTGGGAAGTTGATGTACCAATTTAGCCCTATGAGGCTCTCGGCGCTTCATTCCCTAGGGTTAGGTTTTTTGATGTTTAGGGTTTTTCATTGTTTCTAAATAATAAATAAGCCTTCAAGCATCATTGTAACATAGTTTAGAGGCATGTATCGACCACATCTCTTCTCATAGATAAGCTAGCATTGCCCAAGCTAATTTATTTTCATTTTGCATGTAAAAAAATTTCAGTATTTTGTTATCGATGAATTGAAGTTCAATTTTTGTTGTAGCTCTATGCTTCTATTTGTATTTTTATTTCATTATGTTCCTGCATAAATCTAGATCACCACGATTGACTCACGACCACCAAATCACTTTTCCCAAGCATTCAATTGACACTCAACCATCAAATTATTTCCCTAGACATTCAAATAGTAATTATTATTATATGCATTTGTGGCTTAATTTAAATTTTGATGAAATTTAAGAGTTAGATATTATAAAAATTGTTGTGATGGGAAAAAAAACTAATGAGTGTACATTCGTTTTAATTTGGGATATCTAAAAAAGAAATTGGTGTAAATTTTTTCTTAAGTATTTTTAATTTAAAAGAGGTTTTCACATAGAGGGACTTAATACATCTTTAATATGATAGATTCAAATTTAATATTGATTTTGTCTGTTCATGGTATTTTCTTGTGTATTCAACATTTGTTAAATATATGTTGAGAAAAAATACCATTGAAATATTTAACCATAAGATTTTTTTACTTTCAATTGCTTTAGTAAATATGTGATTTCTACATCAACATATGTGTGTGTGTGTGTGAACTTGTGTGGGTAATTCCATTTTTGTTTGACATGAAGTCAACAAATACTGTGCATTCACACTCAATCTAAGAACCAACATTATATGGGTGTGTGCACACACTATTTATTAACTTCATGTTGAACACAAAAGGAGCTACACATCTTCCTCATTCTAAGGACCATACTAATGAAATGTTTTGACCATAATATTTTTTTTTTGCTTTCAATTCCTTAAGTTAATAAGTTCTTTCTACATCTAGTATGAAGGAGACATGTGATTCCTTCAGTTCTTAACATGGAGTTGACATGACATTTTTTAAAAATATTAATAACAAAAAAATGTTTCAATGTGGACCATAAATAAAATATTTCCATGTTAAACTTAATCAAATACATTTCAATGTCAAAATGTGTGTGAAAATACACACACATATATGATTATTATTATTAACATCCACTACAACCTATAAGGTCTAATAAACCTTAAGAATGTTAGATAGTAATTATAACTCTTTAACATTTTATTTCTATGCTTAAAAAAACATTAGAAAAGCGTTCTCAAATCACCATAGTTTTACATACTTAACAGGTCAATAAGGTTTCCAATGTGACAAATATTTTGAAAATTAGATCAAATGTGAGTATAAGAGTGACACTCTATCAAAAAGTGTTTTTCATCTTCAACCCTCTTAGGATCATAAGGGTTACGAACCCTTTCATCCATTGCGTTATGGTAATTATCAATGGTTAGCTTCACTATGAATCTCATGAGAATTAGTTCTTATCTTAGAAATGGTCTTTTTCTTCTTAATACTGCTCAAGATAGAAATATAGTTTTGGTTTTCAAGATTGGGGTTGATCACCTCCTTAAAAAAACATAGTTTCCTTTTTCCCTTTACCTCTTTATTTCCCCACAATTTCTTTTTAAATTTTGAAGTAAAATAATTTTAATATTATCCAATTTATGAAGTATGACCTCCTCCTTTATTCCCTAGTGGTCTAGATAACACTATGCATCCTTATGCCACACTTGCTTGAACCAAAAGAAGGGGTTTTGGCTAGAGTAAGAAGTAGTTTTTGGGAATCTCTTAGCATCCATGTATAATTTCTTATTATACATATGATACCTAGTCATAGCTATGCTTTCAACAAGGGGAAGGTTTTCTTCAATTAGGATGGAATGGTAGGGAGTATTTCCTTCAATATTGAGGTTGTCCATTATAAACTACTTTTGGATATATTTAATCTTCCTCCATGACTCTCTTAATATACAAGAACACCAAATATGACATCTATATAAAATAATAGGCGTAAAGAGAGTCTCAAAGAGGATTTTTATTTATTTATTTTTATTAATTCCAAATACTAAAATATACCAACTTTTAATTTTTTTCAAGCTCATAGTAAGATTTCAAACCTTCATTTATTATTTTGCAATGTTATAATTCCAATTGAGGTTATGATGGATGTTAATTCCAATATATTGGTATGAAGGATCTTTGTCCAAGGAGCTATTATCATAAATGAAAGTATCATAGGTGTTCTTTTTTTATTTAATTATTGTGACTTTATTTTTGTTAGTATTAACAATCATACCCATATTGGAGCAGAAAGCTTGGAGGATTCCAATTTGATAGCCAAGATCATAATGGATACTTTCTAAAATAAAATTATCGCCATCATAAAGGAAAGGAGTTATGACCATAACAGTGAGCGTGGGGTTAGCAAAACTTACACCTTCCAAACACTCTTCTAGCTTATCAATGTACTTACCAAAAAGGATAGGGGATAAGGGACAACCTTGATTGACTCCAAAATTTCATTTAATTTCTTTCGACCAACCATTAGTTTTCCTAAGATTGGAAATAACATTATTGTACAAGATTTTCATAGAATCCCCCGACTTGAGGGGGACCATGATCTCTTCTAGCCTTTTCCATAGCTTCGTTATAGAAATGGTGTCAAATGTTTTTCTAAAGTCAACAAAATTACATAAGAGATTAGTTTTATTATTGTGTCATTATCTACAATTATTTTAGGAGTGACAAGATGACTATTATTCAATTAATACATTGTAAACCCATCTTGGCCTTTAGCTCTTTTACCATGAATGTCAAGCCAAAGGCTAATCTTGTTTTCCAAAATAAGTCTATGCAACTTTGCTAAAATGTGGCTAATCATAATGGTCTTGTAATCATATAGTTACTGAAATTGTATTTGGGAAGATGTACATTGAAATATTTTATATATGGTCAACATTGGAAAAGAACCTTAAATGTCATTTGTAAACTCCATGTTAGGCATTGAAGGAATCCCATTCCTTCCACATATTGGTTGTAGAAATAACATAAACAATAAATTCTTTTATTCGCATTTAATTTATATATGATATATAAAGTTGACAAAATATTTGTTTACTTAATGTGAAAATTGAAATAATTTATTTATTATTAATATAGTTTTTTAAATGCCATGTGTAACTCTATGTTGAGCATAGAAAGAATTATAAATCTCTCTCATACTTGATTGTAGAAAAAATCACTCAATATAATAATGTTAATCATGAAAACAACTAAAATCTCAACCAATCTTAACATCTTATTGATAAGATTTATTATTGTTATAACATGTTTTTCTATTTTTTCAACGTTTTTATGTCTTCTAGTGCACTTGGTCTCATCTTCTTGATTTTATGATTCTTGAGGCATGTGAGTGCTCAATAACTAAAATTTAGGGATGATTGCATATTTTTAGCTAGTATAAGTACTTCCTACCTTATCCCATGATTTTAGGAGCCTGCATCTTATTTTTGAGTTATTTTTCTTATCTGTAGAACCCTAGTTTCTTAGGAAAAGTGAGCCCATCCTTCCTATGACTAGGTGTTTATCTTATTTTTATGGATTCAACGCTTATTTCAAAGGAATACAAAACTTTAGATATTTTTGAGATACTTTTATTATTTGTAGAACCCTAATTTCTTAGGAAAAGTGAGCCCATCCTTCTTATGTCTAGGTGTTTATCTCATTTTTATGGATTAGACCTTGATTTCAAAGGAATATAAAACTTTAGAGACTATTAGGCGAATTACTCACTTAGTTAACTCTCTCATGAGTTTCTACTTGGCTATATTAAGCTTTAGTTGTATTTCATGAAACCTTGGTGTTTTTGTGATTTTATATATTCTTACATTATGATAAAAATGAAATTTATCTTTCTATCATTCTCTTATTATTTTTTTGCTTCCTTCATCTCAATTGGTATTTTATTACTTTTATATTAGGTTTTATATTTTGTTGTTGTGTAGCAATTTCTACATAGTATGAAAGCAAGATTGAAGAGCAATATATAATTTCTATAGGTGGAAACAAATTAAAAGCATAATAAATAAAGTGGATCAGCCCCAAAAAATAATTTTCATTCCATTTAACTACTATATATGGAAGGCACAAGTAGTTATTCTCTTGTGGACTAAACTCCTGTAGGATTACAATGGGAAACTATTGAGAAAAAATCCAACCCAAAGTAGGGAAATGAAAGAAGGAGAGGTAAAGTATGGTTATTTCAATATAGGCTTTCATCTAGAACATGTATGCATCAATAAAACAATGGATCTAATAGGACATATTCTTCAATTGAACAATCTTGGTGGGCATATACTAGAAAGTTCTAGGAAGAAGGATGTTGGAAAAGCCCTTGATGATAGTGAAAAAGGAGTAATGCTATAGATTTTGTATTTTAGTCATCAGCGATATTAATTATTTGTTTAGGATCGTAATCATATCGTATCATCACAAGATTACTTCACTTATTTGGAGCCATGCACTTGTCCTTCCATTTGAATTGGAGATGATGCACATGTTCATCTATGTGTGAAAAATATAATTGATTTACAACATGGACACTTTCATAATATGTTGCATGTACCCTTGCCATCCATCAATATATTTTCCACATATCAAATCAAACATTCAGGTGCTAGACAATAAGTGATTTTCACTTTGAACTCAATATTTATTTCAAATATTTATGATGGATCAAAAGTTGCAATTGGGGCAGCTCATTAGTGTTCTAGGTTGTATTCTTTTTACCAATTCATCCCTCATTAAATGTCCTTCAACTATACCACTAAAACATGGTAAGAAAGTTTGTGGCTTACGACATAAGATATTTGGCCACCTTACTTGCCACAAATTATAGCAATTTAACAAGTAGGGTATGGTAACAAGTTTTATAAACATAAAATTTTCTTATTTTTATGTATTTTAAGGGAATGTGACTCCTTATTTTTAGTTATTTATCCTTTTTTTTTGTGAGTGATATAGTAATTTCTAAGGAATAGAGCACTATAGGTTATTATGGGTTACATGAGGATTTTGTTGTTTTATTTCTTTTACTATTATATATTTATATTTTATAATCAATAAGAATAAAATTTCTCTATTCTTCTTTTGTTTATTCTTCTAAATTTCCATTCTGTTACTTTTCTATTAGATTATACACTTTTAATACCAATTTTTTTAACATATCAAATTCACTCCAATGATAATCTTAATTTGTGTTGCCATTTTTTTTTGGTTGATAAGTAGGTGTATCCTGAAAATCACTCTTACCTTGTGGCTGAGAGGCCACAACTCAGGGGCATCTAAGCCATCAAAGTCACCTGGGGATCCCACTGAGCCTGAGCCGCACCAGCAGACACCATGCTGGATTTTTTGGTATCGGCGAGACTAGAACCGGTGACCTTTGCTTACAGAGCACCTTAATAGTGTGCTCCTTCACCGATTGTTCTAAATCTCTTTGATAATTTGAGTTGCCATTTACTATAGGAGACTTATTGAGATTCTAGCATGGTAGCCATTACTTAATGGAAATTCTGACATGGTAGCCATTACTTAATAGAGAATGCATTCCATTATTTAAGATTTGCTAATCTAATGAAATAAAACATGATTAATCTATTATGCATAAATGCTTATGTGGATGGTTGAACATAAATAATAAAAAAATTTAAAAATGAAACCCAAGCATATTACCATTGTTATTCCCAATTATAAGTTAACTGTGGCATGATAAGCTAACAAAACCTAAAATAGTTTAATATTAAACTAAGGTAATTGTCACATTTAAATAGTTGCAACACCGAAAATAGTTTAATATTAAACAAATATTTACAACTATAAAAGCTTGGCAAAAAGCTTTCCTTCATTCAAAATTGCATGATAAATATATGAAAGCTAGAATCCCCTCATTTGATTTTCTGTTATTTATAAATCTCTATAAAATAAAATACCTCTTCTTGGACTCTCAACAAATTGCCATTTTCATAGCTTTATTTGAAAAATCTTATGTGTCCAATAACTATGGAAGAAAGTGTTTTGTGCTTGGTTCTTCATTTCCTTTTGTCTTTGACTTATGCCCTTCACTCTATTCTCTTCATTGTATTTGACAAGTGACATCCTAATGTTGCTTGTAGCGATGGGGACCATATTATTATTTATTAGTATGATTTTCCCTTTTGGAACGTACATGCATAAACAAGTATTATTAAAATAAGCATTTAAGAACTTAAGCATCAAGTTTCCTTGATGATGTTGACGAGGCCCTTTATTTTATCCTATGGATTCTTCATATTAATGTTGCGGTGAGATATATGATCTTTTAATATAGCATTGTGGTGGAATGTCTACCTTTGTTTTAATAATATATGTTGTGGTTGGTTTAGATGTTTACCTTAGATGTACCTTGTCACCAAAGATTTAAAATTCTACAAATGAATGTGGTTAAATATTGGTTCATCTTGTTTCTTAATGCTCGAATCATAGCATTGTAAAAACATTGTAATATCTAGTCGAACCTTACCACACACTTATCTTTCAAGAACTTAACCCTAGGTGGGAGTAGGGAAAACATTGAAGAAAGCTTATTTATATTTCAATAATATTTCTAGAGGGTTTCCATTTTTTTATATTGTTGTGGCATATTCTCAAATTTTGTCACGGAAATATAAAATCTTATGCCATAAGAAGATTTAGAAGAGTGATATAGTTATAAAAAATTTGGACTTTTTTGGAGTTTACTCCACAAAACTCATAACTGAAACTTTTATGAATCAAGGTTTGAGGTAGTTTTTGAAAATAAGTTCCAATGTTCATGGAATGAGGTGGAAAAGTAAGTTTTTATATTATGTTGTGATGAATGTCAAAGCTTTCCATTGATGTTCACGCCATAAAGTTTAGAGTTTCACCTGAGCATTATGGTGAAAGCTTAAAAGATTTTCATAACATAGTATTGTGGTAACTTTACATGAGTTTTATTTCTATTTTTGTGTGATATTTCGATGAGTTTTCAAAATATTTAATGTTTATTGATATATTTAAATCTCCTAACATCATGTAAAAATACAGATGCTAAGGGTTGTTTTGTAACATCCTCTCAAAGTTTTTATGACATGTTTTCATACCATATGTCCAAGTTTTAGTAACGTTATATTATTATGGTAGATGTCAATTTTTTTTTTTGAAGTAAATTAAACTTTATATTAATAATAATTTTTATAGTATTGCAAGTATTTATAATTCAATAATTTAGGAATCAAAATTTATGATGGTTTCATATCTTTTGTATGTGTATCTAGTGGAATTGACAACTAGGGTAGGCTCATACTCATATGACATGGGATTAGTTCTATCCACTAATATTGTAACCTCTAAGAGTACTCATGCAACCTTACACATGACTCAAAGGGCGAATTGATGCTTGAACTAATGATATTACAAGGAGGGCGGTAACAATGTAATATATTTCCAATTGATATACACCCCAAGGACACTTACTATGGTTTCCTTAATATATGTCCTAAAAATTGTACTACAACAAAAGATTATGATGTTAGACCTTAACACAACGATGAGTTTCCAAGTATTTTGATCCCAGTCTTATGGTGAACTCCCAAGGTTTTACCTTTACATAATATTATGTTTGAGTTTGAAACTTTTCATTTTATAGTGAGATTCAAATGTCTCCTCACAATATTGTTATGAAAAAGTTTGAGACTTTTTGAGTTATGGCATTTATGGCAGATTTCACAACAGAAATTTTTTGTTTTTAAAATACTTTAGGATTGTGAGACAACATTAAATTTTGAAAGATCACCACAACGGGGAAACACAATTTATAGTAAATCATAGCAAGAATAAAAATTGGGTTTTGGAGTGAAAATTTGAAAATATTTGCAAAATAATAGAAAAGTAATAAAAAAAATTGTAGCCATATCAACTCTTGGTGAAAATATCAAAGTATGGAGCTTTTACAACTTAGAGAAATGAAAATAATGAATTCAAGGAACAAAACAAAAAATGAAAGCATTTCTAGAAGTTAAAAGTTGAAGATGATCTTCGGAGTTGGATGAAAATACCTAGTTAAAATTTTGAATGTATTGCCACCAAGTTAGTTAACATTGGGCATGTTGTGTTGATTTTTTGTGTAGCATCATAAAGTATTCCTACATTACAAAAGGCCCCCAAGTTAGCCAAAGAAAAATTTTGAAATGAAAAATTAAAATTATGTATTTGTTGGGTTTCATGTAGGCCCAAAATGGTTAAGTTGACTCCACAATGAAGTGGTGTGGCGTTTGGTCAAAAATTCACCAATTTGACTAATACCAGCTTAGACCCATCTAACACCAGATCTATCATGCATTGAGAAGGATCAAATCCCTGGATGTGCAAACATTTCCTCAATTTCTACACACCAAAAATAAGATTTTCACCTTAAGGGATTTGATCCCTCTAGGCGCATGATAGATCCAGTGTTAGATGGATCTAAGATGGTATATAATAATGCATAATTATATCTTAATAATTAATTTATCTCCCCCTCTCTCCTCCTCTCTCCCAAGTCCTCTATCAGTTCCTTCCCCGTCTCTCTTCCCTCCAACGTTGTCACTATCTTCTTCCCTCTCCCTCCCTCCGCCCTCCATCTATCTCCTTCCCTCTCTCTCTCTCTTTTTACCTTCTTTCCCTCTTTCCCTCTTCTCTCTCTATATCTCTCTCTCTTCATTCCTCCTTTCCCCTTTCTTTCTTTTTATCTCTATCTCGCCCTTGTCACTCCCTCTATCTCTACATCTCTATCACTTTATTTATTTGTTCTTCCCTCCGTATATATGCAGAGTTAAATAATATCATGAAATATAAATATATATTATAATACAACAAATTTGAACATTATATTAACTTAATATTATAATAATCCAATGTTTTTAAATTTAATGTTAATATTAATATTAATATTTGATTTAATATTAAATTTCATGATATTTTTTACATGGTATGACAACAAAATTTATAGTAAAACTACATCAAATTAATATTTTCAAAGATTACAACTTTGATGTGGAAATATTTGTGTTTAGAGATTTTAATATGTCTTTAAAGATTTTAATATATCCATATGATATGGATTTTCCCTTTAAACATTCATTTTATAAATATTTAATTCAAAGAAATATTAAAATATTTTGGAGGAGGATTTTTATTCTTTGTGTTGAATTAACCTTTTTCTTTTGATTTAAGAAATGTTATTCACTTTAGTAAAGAGTAAAGATGTTTGAAATTTTACTAATTTATAATTCTAATGTGGTAATTTTTTTTGTTAAATGTAAAATTTATGATCCCATTCAAATTCATGTATAATAATTTATTTTCCAATTCAATTATATATAATAATACAATAGTTATATTTTAATAATTAATCTTAGTCCATTAAGAAGATTAAAAAGTTATATATAATACAAGATTCAAGTTATATAATTTAAGGCTCAAGCTAATGTTTTGGCTGACATTAGTGAAAATTATTTTTATTATTTTTTGAGGGTGTGACATACTTACACATTTGGGTCATACTGGATTATAGAATGTGCGTCTCAGTGCAATAAAAATAGATATTGACGTTCTCATTTTGACCAATTCGAAGTATCACACATTCTTCTATATTTTGATCCAAACATGAATAGTCAAGAGGAGGAAATATAAAGGTTGACTGAAACAAAGAAGTTGTCATTTGACCAAATTTGACTTGTTTAGTTTTGAGGAAGAATGTGTTGTGTTTGAATGATATTTTGACTGAATTGGAATATTGAAGAGGCACATGTTTGACCACAAAGGAAAGGAAGCTTTGTCCACAAATTTAGCTCATAGCCAACTATAGTTGACCACAAACCCTTCTCGCATAAGAACAAGTAGAACTCATGCTGAAATTTCATGCTTTTGACTAGCTTTGACTAGCACTAATTTCTTTGATTTTTGGAGATTTTACCAACATTGAATAGTTGGTATTTGTCCAGTTTCGACTAGTATCACATACTTGGATTAGTGGAACAAATTTATAGAATTATCCTAGATTTTTAAATATTGTTGAAGAACAATTTCTCCTTAGAAGAAAAGTTGTTGGGTGTTTCCTAAGGTTGGATTTTCCTAGGGTAAATTTATTGTCTCTATTGTGCTTGGTTGTCTCTTTATGATCCTACTATTTTCATTGCGTTACTATTGATATTTTTTGTCTATAATTTCTTAACGATATATGTGATATAAGATAAATAAATTGGAAATCATTGGAAAGTAATGATCATATAAGAAGATTGGTTTCTAGTGTCCATTATTGTAGAAAATTCAACATGCAACTAGTGCCTTGTTGAAAGAGCTTCCATTGAATTCAACCTTAGAGATAAGTATTCAAGAAAATTAATTGGTTTTTTGGTCTCTTGCCTAGAATGGAACCAAATCATAGAATTGAAGATATGTTGGATGGTGCCATCAATTTTATATCTTGGAATATTAGAATACTACTTATTTTGAAAGAGAATTAACTTCAGGATCATGTGGAGAAAGTCATTCAAAAGCTAGAGGGGGCTAAAGAGAAAGCCATATATAAGAAAAATTAAGCTAAGGCCAAGAGAATCTTGGTAGATTCCACCAAAGATCACTTCAATTCCTCATTTATCTAGATTAAACACTACCAAGGAAATATATGATGCTCTCATGAAATTGTATTCAAACAACAATACCAATGGAAAGTTAGCTTTAAAAAATCATATTCATGATATCACAATGACTAAGATTATGTTATGTCATATATTATGAATATCTCACAAGTTAGAGATGAGCTTGTAGCCATTAGAGACACCATTGAAGATCTTGAACTTGTTTAATTACTCCCAATGGATTTCCATCCTCATGGGAACTATTTATTCAACGAATCTATGAATGATAAAAAATATCCAAGCCAAAATTAACTCATAAGATCCATAGAATGAAGAAACACAAGCCCTTGTAACTCAAATTAGAAAAAGAAAGGGAACAAGGAACTTTGTAAATTTTGACAAAAAGGAATTTGTAAAATTCATAAGAAGAATGCAAGTAGAAGACCTACTCACACTCAAGATGATAAGAAGAAGGACATGTGAAAAGTAAAGTGTTTCAGTTTTCAAAATTGTGGATACTATGCATCCAATCTCCCTGAAAAGAAAAAGACAGAAAGGGAGCATGCATCAATAACCAACATTGAAAATGATGATGATGAGAAGCCACATCAAAAGAAGTCAAAACACTTTTTCCTTCAATTCTATCATGAAATTGACAAATCCCCTCTTTTTTCAACATTCTTTTTAAGAATTAGACATGAACATTTATTATTATATTTAATAAACCTCTTATATTTATCATTTGTGTATGGAATTGATTCTATTATGAAATTTATTTTCCAAGACCCATTAAGGAAATCAAGAAAAGTGGGAGTAGCGTTGCAAGAAGATTCATGAGATTAAGATTTTCATACTAGATTCTTAGAGACAAAAGGTCTTTAGAAAGAGAAGGAATTGCTTACATGATAGAGGGAATGAAAATGGTAGATGGATTAACTTACATGACAAAAGGAGCTGCTAGGGCTACCATAAAAAAACCTTCTTTAGTGTCAAAGGGAGTTTTTTCCTCATAGATTAAAATAAAGAATTTTAGTAGATACGCTATTTCTTGGGATTAGAGATTCATATTTGGGGAATCACATGATGTACAAGTAGTTGATTATATTTTTGAAGTACCTCTTTAACACCATGCCATACATTTTCTTTGTAGTAAACATCATACACTAGTATATTGTTAAGCCAAAGCAAAGCATGTGGTACCTATGTTGTATAATTAGATGTGGTCTAAGATATTTCTCATAAGGTGAAATGAGTCTTTGTAGGAATATCACAAGTCATGAAGCAATGAGACTTTAGAAACCAAAAGGACATGGTTAGGCCACTTCATATGAGACATGATGAAAAGAGGAGAAATAGATCTTCAGTCCATATCCACAAATTAGTAGATTATGGACAAATATGAGCTTAGTTTTATGTTGAATGTCTCCCTCTTTGGAAGGGCATGTTGAAGTTTTTGTTAGATTGGGTTTACCATCTCTTGAAGCCATAAAGGACTTTGACCAAGGGGAGATGAATACATTCACCTTCAAAGGGCCAAAAGGACTTCGATAAGTCCTAAAGGACTTTGACTAGAAAGGTGAATATCCCAAGATAATTACAAGGGAAATTATAGGATACATTCATCTTTGAAGCTAGGAGAACTTGGCTTGGTTGACCAGAGGTGAATGTCTTATTAAAATTATAGGATTGGATAGATATTCTCGTTAGAAGATAGAAGGACTTAGATATGTCAACTAAAGGAGATATATGTATTTCACCTATGAATCTAGAAGGACTTGGTTAGGTCATAAAGGACCTTGACCAAAAAGGTGAATGGTCCAAAGGAAAATTGTATCCCAAGAAGCTAGAAAAATTTGGATGCCTAGTCTAGATCACGATCAAAGGAGATTGATAGATTTTCCTAAGGATCCATAAACAACTTTGGCCAACCATGTATATATGAGGAGTTACATTTCTCACTTTAGGATGGACTTATATTGTAGATATGCATCAACATGACAAGCTCATGTGATTTTCTTAAGGAAGGTGAAATTTCAACAAGAAGCATATGTTGTAAAGAATACCTTCCTCACTAAAAGGGAGTGTTGATATTTTGTGTAGTCTTAAGAGGTATTTCCACATAACAAAATCTCCCTAAGTCAGCGAAAGAGAAATTATGAAATGAGAAATTAAAATTATGATTTTTTTGGCTTCAGGTAGGCCCCAAATGGACAAGTCATCCCCACCATGAAGGGGTGTGACATTTTGTCAAAAATTCAACCATTTAACTAATATAAAAACATATATTGACTTTCTTATTTGGACCAATCTGAAGTATCACACATCCTTCTATTTTTTGATCCACACATGAAAATTCAAGAGTAAAGAATATTAAGTTTGTTTGAAACAAAGAAACTTCCATTTGACCAAATTTGACATTCTCAATTTTGATCAAGAATATATTTTGTTTGACCAAGATTTTGATTAAATTTGGTCACTAAAAGCACACACATTTTACCACAAAAGAAAGGTGACTTTGACTATATATATGGAACACAATCAATTACCATTGACCATAGTTGTCCTCAAACTATTTGAATGCAGGATTGAGATGACATTAGGCCAAAATTTTAGATTGTTGGCCAATGTTGAGTAAGGATAATTTCTCTTATTTTGAAGGTTTGCCTAGAATTTGACTAGCTGGTATTTGACTAGGTTTAACTAGTACCTTGGACTTGGATTAGTGTCACATATTTCTAGAATTATCTAAGATTTGTAAATAATGTTTATTGAACAAGTTCTCCTAAGAAGAGAAGTTGTTGGGCTTTTCCCAAGTTGTGTTTTCCAAGGGTAAACTTGTTCTCTCGGTTGTGCTCGTCTATCTCTTTATGATCCTACTATTTTCATTGCATTATTGTTGATATTTTATGTTTGTAATTTCTTAATGATATATGTGACATACGATAACTCAATTGGAAATCATTAGAAGGTAACTAGTAGACTAGAGCAATTTATACTATCCATTACTATAAAAAAATCAACATGTTGGGCCCTTAACAAGCTATTCAATGTTGTGCATAATAATATGAAATACATTCCATATTATAAAGTTGGCCTTGTCTTAAGCCAACCTTCACTATAATGATAAATAATGAGGCTATTAAAAAACTCTTTGTTCTCTACCCTTACTCAATCTCTGTGTGCTTCGAGATTACTCAATCAATATATAATGTTTATGTTAATGAAAAAATGGATAAATGTTTTTGGTAGATTACCCTTTTCATTGGTTTGAAAGTAGGTTAATGTACCACATCACGACTCTACACTAATGTTTTCTCCTAGAAACCTCTCATGGAACTATATAAGTGATCGCTACAATCACCATCATTATAATATAATAAAGGGTACACATGTCTATGAAATAGCCTAAAAGAAGTTGGAAAAATATATAGAAAGTGGGTTTGAATGGATTTATGCATATTCACAGTGCTAGTTTTGCATGATTCACTTGATTGTTCCTTCGATAAACATGTGCATCCATAAGACCCAAAATTTCCCCAAAGTTTGACATAATAAATGTTAAATTTCTTTGAATAATCAACTCAAATTCACACACTAAGCCATTTTAGACTATATTAGCACTGAAGGGAAATTCTTTGGTAAATCCAAGTCTCCTTATGCATAACAAACAATAATTCAAATTGGTTTGATTCACATCATGAACATATTTTATGTCATATACCCAACCTCCCAATACTTCATTAGTGCTAGGGAATCACATTTTTCTCAAACCCTATCCTTTAAATCATGTTTAAGGATATGTTGTATCTAATATCTCTAGGTTTCTTTTGTGCTTTCCTAAGACAATGGTTTTCTCTGATTTCAAGATCATTTAGGAGACCCAAGTCCCTTAGGGAATATCTCTGTAATTATAGTGAACCAAGATCCGAAACTTCTACCACAGGTACTTTGATATATCTTCTTTGTTTTTGCCAACTTTTAGGGTTTGAGACATTAAAGAAATAAATTTATAGTGAAAAGACTATGATGACCTGATTAAAGCCTAATTTTAGGAGCAATTAAGATACTTAACTTCCTCAAAGGATTTTTATCAAATTATAGTGAACCAATATCTACAAATTGAACCAAATGTTCAGTGAGATATCTCCTCATTATTTGTTTCCATTTTTCAACCTATAAAACCACCTATAAATAAAATTATAGTGAAAATTCCAAGATGCCATATTTGAGGAAGCATTCACGAAGCCCAAATTCTTCAGATCATATTTCTAAAAATAAAACAAACCAATATATAAACATTGAACCAAATGTTTAGTAAGATTTCCGATCACTTTGGTCCAAGTTTTAGCCATTTAAACCTCAAAAAAAAAGTATAGTGAAAATTCTAAGATGGCCTATTTACCCCATAAATCACATTTTGGTTTCCACCTTTAAGCTCCAATAATGACCCCAAATACTTTCCTGAAATTATTTTTTGCACCACATATCTCCTTAAATTAAAATAAATATTTGGGATGTATAGTTTGTAGAAAAAATTAAGGAAAAAACATGCAACTAACAACAAAGGAATGCTTCTACACAACTGACCCATGGATTTGGAAATTTATTAATATAATCTCTACAGGGAAGAAAATATTTTCCAAATCAATTCAATTAATTTACTAAGGAAATTTTTAAGGATGAAAGTTTATCTTAAACTTTAGAAAAGCTTGGCGAATCTTACTAAGACACTAATATGCAAATTGTAAGATGTTTGGCAATATTTTTGTAAAATATTATATATATATATATATATATATATATAATATATATATAATATATATATATATAATATATATATATATATATATATATATATTATATATATATATTATAGTATATATATATATAAATATATATATATATATATATATATATATATATATATATCATGATTTTAATGTGTAATAAATAATTTTGGTGATTTCTAAGGTAAATATTTATACTAAAAGCTAGATGAATAACTTTTAGAAAAAAATGGAAATTGGCGAATCTTTATTTTTTTGAAAAAAATGGAAAGTTAGCCCCCTACGAACATTAGCCCCTAAAATTTTCCCTTTGTAACTTTACTAAAAGGTTGATAAAACATATAACAATTTTACTAGCAACTTAGTTAAAATCATCCACATTTTTATTTTTCAGAAAGAAATATCATTAAAAAGAAAGGAAGCTTGTTGAGAATATACAATTTCAACTATCACAATTTCATACATATATTGCTAGAATATATAGTTTCATTTACCAATCACATAAGTTTGTTATATAAATCATACAAAAATGAATTTGTAGCTAAATAAGCATTATCCAGTTTCCACCTAACCATATGCAAGAATGCATTTTAATGGTCAACCCTCGAGCCAAATTCTTAATTCCTTGAGAGAAAACTAAACTCAGGGATTAAGCACACAATTTATAGACCATGTATATCATGAATGTGAAGGCCACTCTCCCTCAAAAATAAGAAAAAATGGTGTTCATCCCTTTTCACCATTAACAAAGCTCATAAACATTCCCCAAATGACCATGTTGGCTAGTACAACATAAGCGAGTCCTTCCCTAATCTCTACATTCCGTCAGCTCTCTCCTCTTCAGTTCTTTATGTGTTACACATAAGTAACACCATTCCCAATCCTTTCAGCCATATATTCCAAAGAAAAAGTGTTTCCAATTGTTCACTTCTTGCCACATAAGCTATCACTTTTGAACCTCTTTGTGTTCTTCCACTAGTTCTCTTTCCAATTCAAGTTTCTAAGTGAGGTAAAATAATGTATGAGTGAGAAAATGGAATAAGCTAAAAATATAAAGGAATAACATATTGATTGATCATCCCTCTTGTTTTTATAATCACACCTTAACACTTCATGTTTCCAACCTCTTGCTAGAATCTTGTGGGGAAGAGTAACCATCTCATCAAAAGGGGGAATTAATTCAAGGTAAATTTTCTTCTCAAGGCATCATAATCTGTTGGCTATCTTCCTTCCGTCAACTCTATAATTTTTCTCTTTTTATTTTTTATTTTTATTTTAAATTAATAAAAATAAACATTACATCTCGTCATATATTTTTAACTCATTGCATCAATGCTCATACCAAAAATATAAGTTCTCAATTACATCCTAAACTTGGGAAAATAAAGGGGGTGTCACAACCCCCCTCTTTAAGAAAAACTTCCCTTAGTTTTATATTATTATGTATAAAATAAATAAGGATATGTCTCTCTGATGGCATCCTCCAATACACAAGTGTCTTCTTCTACTCCATAATGCTTCCAATATACTTTAGCTTGCACAATGGTTTGATTCCACTTAGATCACATCCCAAATCAATAACATCATTATAATCATAAACATACCTTTTAATAAAACATACATGAAATACATCTTGATCTTTATGTTTGGAGGTAAGGAAATATTGTAAGCCACTGGCCCAAGTTTTTCTAAAATATCAAATGGTCCACAATAGTGAGCTGCTAATTTGACACACGTTCCCATTCTCCGGGAACTTATCTTTGGCTTAATCTAGAGATACAAATGATCTCCAACTTTGCACTGTTTATTATCTTTTTTCTTGTTTTTGTATCTATTTTTATCATCTTGGGTTTCTTTTAACTTTTGTTTGATCCATAAAAATGCATCCTCCTCTTGTAACATATTAGGTCCAAGAATAACTCTATCCATTGGATGATACCAATTAATAGTTGTATTCCATTTTCTCCCATACATTAATTCAAAGAGAATCATATCTAGTGATTCTTGATAGTCACTATTACAAACAAACTCTACCGATGGGAATTAGTACTCCCATTTACATGATTTTCTCATTACATACGTTGAAAATAGAAACAAGAAATGTTAGTAATAACATCTATAAATTCCAATTTAATTTGTCCTTGACTTAAATTATGAATTAAATTGTAATTCTCTTCTCACATCAACTTGTAATAGTTAACTAAGTTAATTCAACTTAGTTATATTAGGAAATTCGAGTTGGAAGTCTATCTGGAGTCATGTAAGTGTGATCCCTAAGCTTTAGGGGTCCATATTGAGTTTATTTGAGTTGTAATTAGATAACTCAGTTTGACTGAGTTATACTCAGTTAAATTAATTCTAATTGTTTGTTGAACTAGTAGAGGATTAGTAGTGAGTTGGTGCACTGGTTCATCCTCATGTGCTACTCTAGCTAACTAAAGATTCACTCATTAGAAATCCATGCATGTCAGTTCAGAGGAAGACCCAGTCGAGACTAGAGTGTAGGGACAATCTATTATTAGTTGTATGATTTTCTGAGTTGTACAGATGGTGGATGAAATTAGTTGAGGAGCTATGTTTGGATTGCATAATTGTAGAGTGAGGATTTCCCTTTAAATACGAGCTAATTCTCTCAGGAATTGTGAGGGGAATTAGAAGCTTGGAGGCTTATAAATTTAGCTATGTATTGGCCAAAGGTAGCCACTAGCTGGAGGATAGGAAATACTTATGCAGGTTGAGCTCAAGGTTGAGAAGATCATATTTTATTCATCCAAATTATTTGACAAAGAGAAAAAGGAAATAGGGGCTTGGCAGGCAGTAGAAATTGGCTAAGTGTTGGCTAATAGTAGGCTTGTGAGGTAGAGAGTTGAATATACTTGCATAGAATTGTTCTAGTGACAAAAATCTTTGTATCTTCACTCATATTTATGATTTAATGAAACACATATAGGCGGGGTTTGAAGAAATGACATTATGCAGAGAAACTTATTGTTTTATGTGCCATCAATTTTTCTTCTTCTTGTTCATATTGTTTTCATCGATCTATTGGCTTATGCTGGTTGAAAGTAGAAGTAGATTCTTGTCATGTGCTTTAGTAAATTGCATGAGCTTGTGAATCTACACGCAACTCTACATGGTATCAGAGCTGAAGACAATAGAGAAGAGAAGAATTTAATTTTTTCCTTGCAGATTGATGGAGCTCTAGTTCAGGGTAGATCCATAGGACCCTATGTATAGACTTCTTAATGTAGCTAGAAGGCTGCTAGTGGGAAGATTGAGGAGCATTAATTTTTTTAGAGGCGAGTTTGCAGAGAAGATCTATTTTTTTTTTTGTTGAAAATTAAAAAAAAATAAGGAGATATCATTGATTTCAAATCAACTATTTTTTCAGAAAATTTTGTGACAGCGGGACACATGAAACAGATTGGTGTGCGAGCTAAGAACCTTTTCTCACTATATTTACAGAGATATGATCCACAGAAGTTAGGGTTTTTTCGCAATCCTGAGTTATATCTCAAATAGGTGACCTGGGGAAAATCGTCATAACTTATTTTATAAGTATCATATTAAAAGTTCGTCAAAATTTAAAGAAAGAGGATGGCCTGTAGCTTTTTGTTTATCATTTTTAGGTCCTAAGGTCGAAGAAGTGACACATGGCACTTTGTACAAGCTCGCTCTATTGAACTAGTCTATAATCAGGTCATTTTGGGAGACTTGGCATAAATCTTCCTTAAAGAATCCAATCTTGATAAGACTTACAAGGTTAGAAATATGACATAGAGGGATACTATAAGACACAATTTTTAACCTTGGAGATCCGAAATTACAGAGATACAGTAGATTCAATATCGAGCTCCTACAAAGTGAAAAAATGGTGTGTAGTTTTTTTAAATTTTGCATAAGTTTGGTTTGAAAAATTAGCTTGAATGAATTCAAAGGGCATAGTGAAGAATTATTATCATTAATTAATGCCCCAAAGAAAGAAATGGAAACACCTAGTAAGCAACCTAAAGGCTCTAGCATGACTCATGAAGAAGAGGAAGAAATGCAACATGGTATATGTAAATTATGAGACCAAGTGCAACAAATTTCACTCTCACAAAAAGTAACAGAAGAAAATATGGATGGTTTAAAGAAAGGCATGGAAGCAAAGATGAATGGAATGGAAGCTACGATGGATGGTATGAAAGACAATATTGAGGATTGGAAGAAATACATGGAAGGTTGGAAGGAAGGTTTGACAAAGTAGAGGAAACTCATAATGAGAACAAAAGAAATGTTAATCATGATTCAAAGAATGACAACATTGAAGATTTGAAGAAATACAAGGAAGGTTTGAAGGAAGGTTTGACAAAGTTGCTACAAGAAAGGATTCTTAATGGCGAAAAGACAGTAGAGGAAACTCATGATGAGAACAAAATAAATGTTAATCATGATTTCATAGACTCCAATGTTGAAACAAAGACCCACCACATCCCGAAGATCAATAAGAGGAAGTTTGATGGCAAGGATCTCGTAACATGGATACAATTAGGTTCCTATACTAATAGGAGTCATAATTTTGAATGGCTAAGGTTAAGCCTTGTAATATTTTACATACCTTTGCTTTCTGCAAATGTTTTCCATATTCTAAAAAAATGAAAAATGTAAAGAGAGTATGTCCTAAAAGAAAAAATAAAGGACAAAAAGAATAAGAGAAGGTCAAAAGAAAATGAAAATATATGAACCCCAAAAAGAAAAAGACCAAGAAAATGTGCAATTCTCAATGCCACTACTATTTACTTTTATGCATAATAATGATTGTCTACAACTTGTTATTCATGCCACAATCAATGGTAATCAAACTGTTTAATCTTGTTTGTTCCATGCTTTGAATTTTATGTTCATAGATTAGAGAATAAAATCTGACCAAACAATCTAATCTTGGCAGATCATAGTTAGGTAGAGAAAATAAAAGGAGCTCATAAGCTTAATCTGAGCCCTTGGATGATATAAGGTTAGAAATAGATAGATTATTGTTCAAAAGAAAAATAGATAAATAAGGGTTTTCTAGCCTAAATGCACCCAAATAAATGAAGAAAACATGTTAAAGGTGAGAAATGGGTAAGTAGAAGAAAGGTTGTTGAATTACAAAGTTACTTGGATCAAAGCACATGCATCATGCTTAGATACACATCTTTAACATGTATGGTCAACTATGAAGACAAAGACAAAGGTTTACAAGTCCATGTGATTAACTCCCCCTCATTCACTTTTCCCTTTACTTACTAATTTCCTATCCACAAGTATGTTTTAAGTACTTTTAATCCTACAAGTCAAAGAGGCTCAGAGCATTTCTATGACTTTTGGTGGGACCAGACCCTCAACTCAATCACTTATGGACACAAGTGCTAGAATCTCATTCATAAAATCATTTCCCCTTCATACAATCCATTTCCCTTCATCACCTAAGAAAACCCCTTTTCCTAAGGTTAAACACCATTTACTTAGGAAAAGTAATAACTCCCCCCATGTAAATCCCTTTCCACTAAAAAACCCACAAAAACGCCTTTTATCCTAACTATTGAATATATATAAAGGTAAGTGCACAAACGCATACCTTTTACCCTTTTACTAAGGAAAAACCCATCCCGCCCATCGCATTTCATATTAATTCTTAATTTTATTAAATAAATCCTGATATAACCCTTTTCCTATACATAAGTTAAACCCCTATGTAAATACCCCAATTCTTAGTTTTAAATAAAAACTATATGAATTACCCATATCCCGATACAACATTGCTTAATTTACTTAATCCTGATAAAGCTAAGTTAATCCTGCAATTATGCCCTTCCCAGTCGCTTAACCCAGGATTAATCCCTAAACTAATCACAAACCGTTGTTATTGAAACAACTGGGCCCCCCCTCAACTCTCGTTCATTTCCTCCACACAGCTTCTCCACTCGAATACCATTAGATCACAATCATTTAGATCTAATGGATCACAACCATATCAGCCGAGCCCGATAGCCTACCTTTACCCGCCCGATAAGGCGGTTTTCCCTGACCCCCCGATGGCTACGTGTCACATTATAACATACATCGAGTGACCCCTCTAAAAAAACACCCACGCCACAAAAGTAGTGTGAAGACCCTTAAAATTGCCTCCCCACCATACCGATAAACTGCCTATCCTCCATAAATATGAATTTCACGCCATATTCAGAAGTTGCTTGTTAAAGACTTCAAACCTTGAAAACTCGTGTTTTCAAGCCTTTTGCCTATTTAATAGTGTAAACCCATAAGACCCTTCAGCTCCACCCTGAACCTCTATGACACAATTCTACCTCCATTCATGTCCAAAACACTACCACAACCCCTTCCCTAGGCATCAATGTGCAAATGAAGCCATCAATTTCCTTCTATGCAAACCAATGCATTCTTAATTATTGTTGAATTTTGGAGATAATCATCTGAAGATCAAAGCTTGGATAAATAGTTCTGATACTAGTCACAGAACCTGTTTACTCCAAGACTTGACAAAGAAACCTCTTAAACTCCTATATTTAGAAGAAGAAGACCATTATACAAGGAACTAAAGGTGAAGAGAATTACACAGAGCCGAGAAGAAGACACTTATACAGAGCATTGATAGTCAAAACAAAGGAACCAGACTAGAGATACGGTTAGAAGACAAAAGTTGAAACATTCAGGGACTTGATCAAAATCAACTTCTCGATGCTGGTGCACCTAAAACAAAAGAATTCACTATTGAAAACACACAACAAAAGGTTAAATTGTGTATTAAAAGGGAAGAACACAGTGAAGGATAAAGACAGGTCATCAGAGTGAAAGAGTATTAGTGATAGAGAGTATCAGATGAAAGACAGAAGTAACTAAAGCCTCCAATGTGATAATTCAAACAACGAAGAGCATAAAGAGCTAAAATCAAACCATAAAAGCCAGTAATACCACAATAAAAGGGACATCATGACAGAAGTTCATTAGCTGCCTCTATCTTCCTCCGAGAAGATATTTTGTATTTCCTAGATTAAATCTCAAGTCAGTTTGAGATATTTGTAATAAAACCTTAGTATAAATACTTCACAATTCGAAGTATGTAGGGTGGTGTTGGTACCATTCTAAGACCCCTTTTTCCCTCCCAAAACATGACCATTTCCTACCTTTTTCTCATCATCCATTCCTCAAATGCCTTGGAAATTAATTAATTTAATAGTTTATAGTTGTTGAAATGCATATTAATTGATTTAGGGGTTTTGTGTTGATAAATTAGGATTTTAGGCCTAAATCACTACAGGAAGTCTCAACAACCTGTAAATGGCTTATTATGTGACATGTGGCATGGCAGCCAGGTCGGAGCGAAAGGCATGGGCGGAAAGAGGAATGTCCAAGCATGGACAAGCACCTATCCCGCATTGGAAACATTCCTCCTATATGCACGGTCAACGCTTAGTCAACTCTGGCATGTTGGCACAAAGGCAGCAACAGCACAAAATTTTAATCCATTTGATTTTTAAGTTGTTTCCTAGTTTTAATATGCGTAAGTAGATTAGAAACATCTCTGCGTTTTTACCAAAAGCAGCAACAGCCGCCTATGGATAAACACCCATTTTTCAAAGGATGTAATGCATGTAATTAAAAGACTGGACCGAGACATATGTTCGTTTACACTATCGTTTTAATTTGCAGACCGTTATGTTTTTACATTACCACTTCTGAAAAGAGCTTTTGGTTTTCAATATAGTATCGCATACTTCGTTTTAATACTGTGATCGTGGTGTGATTATCTCGGTGTGCCAGAGACGCGGACGGGCCCTGCGTGTGTGGTATACCGACATACATTTCATTTATGTTTTCATTGTATCTACATTATGGTTTTGATTTTGTTTTACAGTCAATCGTTTGAATGAAACTTGAATACGATTTATATGTTCAGAGATTTGATTGTGTTGATGAATGCGTTAATTAGATGTCTGTACATGTGTTCGAATAAACCCTCTTCTGGATTGTGAATTGCATCCCGTAAAGGATTCGATCCAAGGTTGTGTATAAAACACTGATATGGACAATGGTTATGAATTTACCTTTGCATGCCTTCATTAAATATTCATGATTGTTGAATGACATTGAACAGGGGTTTCATGTTGGTGTCTCTGTAAGGGGACCGAGCCTTTCAAGATAGTCATATACAGCATGTTATGGATTGCATTTTAGCTGTTAATAGCATATGATTTGATGCTTAGTTAAGACTTTGATTGATAGTTTAACAATAGATTTAATCCCAGCACTGTACTTCGGAGTCATAGGTTTAAAGTAGATCCTTTATGCTTATATATTTTAGGCACACGTCTCTAAGTATACGCACCCTGGTTGACAATTAATTTAGACCGATCTAGCACCCCTAGATAGGACACTACATTTTGGCACCGTTGCCGGGGAGGCGTACTTAAAGGATTGGAAAATTTAATAGACAAAAATCAACAAAAATTTAGTTAAAAATCATGCTCATTTATGCCTAGGTTTAGAGACAATCAGGGTAGATTCAGAAGAACCCCCCAACCTTCAAAAACTAACCCATCATCATCAGGAGTAGACTCTGTAAAGAATTCAACACCAGCTGAGGAAAATTTCATTCAAGCCTTAGAGGATAAACAAATATCAGGACAGAGACTTACGCTCGTTGAAAGGCAAACTTTATACATACATAAATCTCAGAAGAGGGACTTTCCTAGGTCTGCCACACAAGGAGAAAGTAGTGCAGTGATTCAATACACTCCAGAGAGTGAACACTCTCCAGAGACTGAACACTCTTATCTTAATCTCCTCTTTGAAGGAAGTGACTCTGATAAATCCACTAAGATGGCTGAGGAAGGAGATGGGTCAGCACCACATCAAAGACACAGAGATGAGGAAGAATCCACTTTTCCTTTTCCCATACAAGAACCACAGGAAGATGATGAGATCAAAATGAAAAATATACCACCATCAGTGCTACCTAATTTCTATGGTATGGCTTCGGAAGATCCAG
Organism: Pinus taeda; assembly: GCA_000404065.3. Classification (NCBI taxonomy): domain Eukaryota; kingdom Viridiplantae; phylum Streptophyta; class Pinopsida; order Pinales; family Pinaceae; genus Pinus; species Pinus taeda. Next base: position 3,643 of record APFE030456697.1, on the reverse strand, counting down.
ACTCATTTTTGTTCGAATTTGACATTGTATGTCGGACATATGGCTATACTGATGATTCCCATAGGCTCAGACTTTTTCCAGCCACACTAAAAGCATCAGCCTTGAGATGGTTTATGGGGCTTGGTGAACATACTATCACAGATTGGGATGGTATGAGAAAAGTATTTCTAAGGAAATATCAACCTTATTGCAGATCCAAAGACTCTAAAGATGACATCTTTAGAATGACCCAACAAGAGGATGAAACCTTAGAGGAATACTTGGAACGGTTTATCTATAACTTACAAAAACCTAAACACCGAACTATGCCTCTTGAACTGACCCGCACAATATTCTTGAAAGGTATCAGAGAAGAATATATGGATGACCTCAATTTAATGGGTAAAGGTGACATCTCTGTTTTACCCTTTGAAGAAATTGTTGATCTATGCGAAAAGTATTCAAGGAGTAAAGCTAAGATGGGAAAAAGAACCCTGTCATCCAAGGCCACTAAGTCCAATTCAACGAGTGTCACAAGGGCTGAGATAGGCAACCTGTTAGAAGAATTCAAGACAGATTTATTAAGCACAATAGGGAAACAAATTGACACTTTAAAAGCCAAAAAGAAACAAGAAGCTGAGGATCAGGTAATGTCCATTTTCTGCCCCAAGTGCCGAAAGAAACATGCATTAAAGGACTGTCCACTAGATAGCATTCAAGTTTGTGCTTTCTGTACCGAACATCATGACATATTTAATTGTCCTAAAGTTAAGGTTTTGCAGAACTATAACATGGCAACCAATGCAGAGATGGAAAACATGTATTACATGGGCGCAAAATGACCATGGCAACCAAGGCCAGCACCTCAAGGTATGTTCCCAAATCAAAACTTGCAATTTCCTATGAATGATCAGATGTATGTGCAGAATTCATGGAATGTACCAATGCCATGGCAGCCCCAAAACAACCCACAGCAACAATGGAGACCATCTCAACAGTATTCTCAACCTTATCCTACATATCCTCAGTCATATCCATCGTATCAACAACCATACCAACAGTACTCACATCCTCAACCATATCAGCAATACCCTCAGCAAGTTGTTTATCCACCTCAGCCTACTCAACATGCACTGCCTGCTCCTCCACCAATAAATCCACCACAACTCCAATTTCCAGCTAACTCACAACCTTCCAGACCCACTCAAATTCCTGCTCAAACTGTCCCGAATCCGAATAACAGAGTAGAGAGGCCATCCTACGATATAGAAGAAGGAACTTCATATTCCAGATTACCTTTACAGAACATAAACTTGAGGTCTGGCAAGGTACTCCAGAAAGAGTCTCCAATAACAGATAGGCGAGAAGAAAATATAGAAAACGAAAAAGAGGTAACAAATCAGAAGAAATCAAACAATGATATCAGTGATAAGCAAATGCAACAATTGAACCCACCTTTTCTAGACCGATTGGTCCACATCAAACCTCCATTGTCCATACCACAATTTGATGTCTTAGATGAGCTTAAAAATGTCTACATAAAAATTCCATTATTGCAAGCTATAAAAGACATTCCTATCTACACTAAAGCCATCAAAGACATGTGCCTCAAGAAGCCTGCTAGAAGAAGGATTGATCCTCAAACTATTCATGTCATAGGACATTTAGCAGGACTTATGACCAATACCGTTTCCATAGAAAAATATGTTGATCCTGGCATTCCCAAAGTAACCACCATCATTAATAACATACAAATTCCAAACACTTTGATCGATCTTGGAGCCGCAATTAATGTAATGACCTTAGAGACCATGAGAACACTTCAACTTACCAATCTGCAACATACAACAATTGTTCTTGAATTAGCTGATAGGTCTAAAGTGATTCCTGAAGGGATTTTGGAAGACATAATTGTCTCACTGGACTCTTGGGAGTATCCGGTGGACTTTTTAGTCCTCCAACCCAAATCTAATTTAGGAGGACACCCTATCATTCTTGGTAGGCCTTGGTTAGCAACTGTTGATGCATTTATAGGATGTCGATCTGGCAACATGATCATTTCGAGAGGGACTGAGAGAAAACAACTTACCCTCTACCCATCGGCACAATCACCGGCAGTTACACATAATCTGTGGCTTGATGACAAATTTAATGACAAAAATGAAGTACAACCCCTTTTCAGCATTGACCAAATCTATAATTTTCAAGAACATGACAATAATGATTTGGTAGAAATATTTCTTGCTCAACCGGATATCTCTAAAAATTTGAGACATGACCAATATCACACTGCAGATATACTTTTAGCTCAAAATTTTCAGGAGACATGCACCATCCACTCTTTACAAACCACTTTTCATGACATTTTTCCAGTTCAATCTATCACCAACACTCAGAGTAAGGTTATAGAGATCAGTCCAGTCCAGGGAAAACTTTGAACATAGGCAATCATTTGGACTCATCTCAACAAGAAAGATTAATCCAACTCTTGAGAAAATACCAGAAAGCCTTTGCTTGGGATTATACAGACATGCATGGCATTCATCCTGATACGTGCACTCATCATATTTACACAGACAATACTATTAAACCAGTGAGGCAGCCACAAAGAAGGATGAACCCCGTACTTCAAGATATTGTCAGAGAATAGTTACAAAAACTATTGAGAGTCAATTTTATATATCCTATTTCTGACAGTCAGTGGGTATCCCCATTGGTTGTGGTGCCCAAGAAAAATGGTAAGTGGCGTATTTGTGTCGATTACCGACAACTAAACAAAGCCACGCTTAAAGACTATTTTCCACTACCATTTATTAACCAAGTCTTAGACACCCTCGCTGGCAAATCATCATTCTCTTTTCTGGATGGTTTCAGTGGATACAACCAAATAAGGATAGCCCCAGAAGACCAGGACAAAACCACCTTCACTTGTCCTTGGGGAACCTATGCTTACAATGTTTTTCCATTTGGACTTTGCAATGCTCCAGCTACATTTCAGCGAGCTGTACTAGCTATTTTCGCTGATTTAATTCATGATTGTGTTGAAGTGTATATGGACG
>APFE030456679.1:0-13866 GCA_000404065.3 Pinus taeda | reverse complement strand
TATATAGATATATATATCAAATGCTACACCAAATGAAAGAAGAGCCCAAATAATTTTTGCATTTGGGTTGTATTTCTCCTATCATTAGTTAACATGATTTTTCATATCCAATAATTTATCTCGCATACCAGTGAAGGGTTTATATTTCAATTTTGTATAGTTTAGTTTTATTTGAATGCTATATGTACATTAGAATATGTTGAATCCTTGATATCTATGTAAAGAAATATTTTGAATCCTTGATATTTATCTAAAGAAATACCACCTAAAATAATGTGTTTGGTTTTGAAACTTGTTATATTAATTCCAAATTTCTTTAAACTTGTTATGTATCTTATAGACCTGAATTATGTGAATAAATAAAGCTAAAAATAGTAAACTATAATCAATTATTACTTGGGATATTATTGTGGGTATAATATTACGTTGCAAATTTAACAATTTTCTTTACTAGGCAACTTTGAATTCATACAAAATCCCACCTAGGGGATTATACCTAATTCAATTAATTAATATTGTTTACAAATTATCACAATGATAAATATTAAATATGTGTACTATTCATTCTATTCATGTCAATAATTATCATTTCTTTCTATTAACTTTGCAAATCCTATTATGGATACTTTTGGGTATAAAAATAATAAAACTATAAATAGATTAAAATTAAAAAGTATAATCATATATTTCACAAGAACAAATACCATTGATAGTAATGTTTGAAAGCATAGGATGAACCTTCTAGTGAACTTTTTTAGTTGATGGTAATTTTTCATTGCCTACTGGGCAATCTTATGTATAAATTAATTTGAAATATCCAATTATAAATATTTAAATAAAAAAATAAATAAAAATAAAATTAAAGTAGTCAACATCGTAGATTGAACAAGAAAGAATATCACTATAGTAAATGTTTAAAAGTATCACAATAAAAAATTTCCCCGATAATAAACTTGCAACCAACCACTTTATAAAGCAAATGTCAAATTAAGCAATGCATTTATATTAGTTTCATTGAAAAATAAAAAAATGTAATTACTCAACGTTATAGCTTATTAAGAACTTGTCACTAGGAAACAAAATTCATATTGCATGCACAACAAGAAACCCACATGCCTTCCTTTTCATAAATAACTCTTTGTCATTGGAGTGTTCTTCCAATGAACAATTTGCACTAAATGGTGAGGACTTACAACTATTTATGAACCATGCATTATTCCCATGAGTTTGTGGATGACCATTAATATATAACAAGTTTTTTTTGTTGAAGTTTCCAAAAGCATACTTGTTTATGCACATATTATACATGAAAATGCTATGTTTGTGTTTAATAATATTCAAGTAATAAAATTGACTATGAAGAGGACCGCAAAATTGTGTAAGTGTTATGGATTGTTTCGGAGGAACGAATGCATGTGAAAGTATAAACAACCCAATGTTTGCAACATCTATTTTAGACTTGGAATTCATTTACCACAAAAGGAGAATTTGGTTCCAACATTGGGGACATACATGGAAAACAACCAAGTGCCATATAGAATATGGTTGTAATAGGTTTGGTATTTGCTTTGCACATGGATAGAAAGAGGGAAGTCATCTCTACCTTCCAACAAGTGAATTGACTTTGGTGTGTACTTGGACCTTTTGCCTCTTAACTCATACAAATTTTAGGATCTCCTAGTAGAAATGTTTTGGGTAGTATTCATATCATATTTTGGCTCACTTTAACTTTTTTTTGACTCAACAAAAGGAGACGAGTTACTCAATTTAGGATGAAAATTTGTTGATCTAGATTCAAATTTTTCAAAAAATGAGCATATGGAAGTGTTCCTACATGTATTTTCCATATCACCTATTAGATTCTTAACCATAGTGAGAGGTATTAAACCATCAACTTTGGGTAGTCGATCATTAATACAAAAGGCCAATGTGACATGTTGAAGGTTCTTCTTTAACCTTTTATATTTTGAACAATCGCATATTGCGGGGTGTCATAAGAGAGATCCAATTCATGATGTAGTACCAATGACCCAAGTTAGTTGCTAGAAGATGACATGCTACATTTGGTAGGGTAAAACAACTATCCACTTTCATCAAGCACTTATCTACGATATCTTTCTCGTGATAAGAGGTTATGACATTTTTTATTGGTGGGATATCCTACACATTTGTACTCCATCCTAAATCATGATCAGGCATAATTCAATTAACAATTATTCAAATGCACGTGTATAAGTAAAAATTATCATTCATGTCAAAGGGTGAATGTTCCAACATTTTTTTGATGTTTTGTCTGTACAATTCAAGCAAATTTGGGTACAAGGACCCTCTATATTTATAGCCCATGCCAAACCATTTCGTTTGATAGGTGGCACATCTTTTGGGTCTTCATGGTTGGAGAGATATTAATTTTTTAAGTCTAATTCCCTAAAGATGGGTTTCGCACTAGAAAATTTGTCCCAAGGGTTTTGGCCTTAAGATTCATTATTTCCCTAAAAGGAAGGTCAAATATTATAAATTAGGAAGCCTAAATTCATCAGTTCAAAACTACCTTGAGAAGAGATTATAATAAAGGTAAAATTCAATTTTTAAGTGTCCTACAACCTCCATATATAGGTCGACTTGATAAGAGTTTAGGTCAGCTCCAAGAATAGTCATGTCCATTCATAAGTTGGCCTAGTTTGTGTGAGTAAACAAGTATAAATATGCAATCTATCTCCCCTAATTGACCTCCAACTCGTCCAAGAAAGTAATAGAGAAAATTTTGGGTGTGAAGAAGAATATTAAGTAGTTGATATCTCATGAATCCTGAGGCAAAGTAAAGGAGAAATCACTTGAATTTTTGGTTTCTATTCTTGGGTTATGGTTATTGGTAATATTTTGATTAGTTTTTTGGGAAAAATGTGCCAATCTTTAGAGCAGAGTTTGACTTCTCTTCTATCTTATTGAAAAGATAGACCTTGTCCATGTTGAAAAGATAGACTCAACCTAAGGTAAGGGAAGAATTTAGCCATGTAGTAGGAGCAAATTTCGACCCTATAATAGGGTATGAAAATTGGCCCTCTATGATAAATTTCGGCCCCTATAGTAACCTACAGAACTCAGCCTAAAGGAGGTGCAAACTTGGATTGTGGGAGAAATTATTTCAGCCATGAAATTCAGTCTTTTGTGGGCAAACAAGAGCACTCCAAAACCTTTGTTTCTTATTTTAGAGATATTTTGAAGCAGAAATGAAGTGATTCCTAAAGAAAACTCATAGACCTCCTTGAGCTATCTTGAAGGCTTTCTTATATGTATCTTGAAGCAGTCCTTTCTGGAACATTCCTGATTGAAGTGGAAAGACCTTGGTGACCTTTGAAGAAGACATTATTGAGGAGAATTGAAGAAATATTTGTGAAGAAAACTTTGATCTTGAAGAATTATTTGAAGGATTTAGTGCAGACCTTCGAGCAGACTTAAAGATATCCTTGAGCAAGTTTTGAAGAAAAGTTTGGTTCAAATGCTTCAGTAGAATTTGATTAGCTTTTGGATCAAACCTGGAGTAGAGTTAAAGAAGCTTTAGAGAAGGCTTGTTGAAGTAGACTTGGAGACGACCTTTGGTGCTTATTCTGAAATCTTGGAGCAAGTTGTTGAAGGCAAGTAAAGTTATTCATGATCTAAGGTATGAATTTTCCTCTATAAAATTTTGATGTTGTTGTAATTGGACCATTTTCCCTAGTACGAGAGAACAAGAAGATCATATTTTATTTTTTATTCTCTTGGGTGGCAGGGTGGTGATAGGGAAGGAAGTTGTAGCTTCCTTCTAGTGGGAGTTGGAAAATATTAGGGTTGTAGCCCTTCCAGTTGTAGGTGGTAAATTGAAAGTTGTAGCTTCCTTTGTAATATAAAAATGTTGTACACGTACACACATATCTTGTGTTCATTTGATGTGATGTTATTGGTTAATCTTTTTTTACACTTCAATTGTTGAAAAATTATGAAATGCTAATTCACCCCCCTCCATATTTCCAACATAAACAATATAAATTCAATCAAATAAATTAATCATAAATAAAAAATGGACTAACTACGAATGACAGTAGAGAACTTGAAGAACTTGCAATGCTATGGAATGAACTTGAATTTGAAAAGTTGGCCATTTGATATTATTATTTTTTTTACCCACATTTGAACCAAATCCATCATTAATACGTGAACATATTTAAAAATAAATTAAAAAATTGGGAAGCATAGGGCGATATAACTTCAAAGAGAATTTTCAAGGGCTTTTAAAAGTTATTGGAAATCTCTATTATTTTTTTATGCAGATGCATCTGCATATACAAAATGTATCAATGTTTTCTATAATGATACACACCAAAGAATGATCTTCATTTTTAGCTCTACAAAGCAAAACCTCCACAAAATTTTAATTGCAAAGGTTTACATTTCTATTTTGTTAATTAAATTGTTTAGTGGCGCACTTTTACATAACAAACATAGTGGTGTGATTTAGACTACATAGTGCACCAAAGAAGTAAGTTACAAAATAGCATACACATTTATCATCAATGTACTGAAATATACAACAAAAAAATGAGCAAGGATTACTTTCTCTAAATGTGTATTTATAAATTAAAATTATAATTTCATTTCATTATTTTGCCAAAACATGGAGGCAGATTTGTGTAAGACAGATTCACGAGCAAGGACTTTGGAGTGGGCATATTTATTTGAAGAGCCAAATTTGTAATGAATTACCATAGATCACATAGAAATTTGCCAAGGATAAGTTTTAGGTATATGACTTCTTTGTATTGATCATTTCAAACAAATTTTAATACTTTTCAGAAAATAGAAAGGAATTTTATTTTCGTAAAATGTGTATTTATAAAAGAAAATCTTAACGATTGAGATTTGTGCCAGAGAGGTTTGTTAACAAAGACTTTGGTGTGGGTAGATTTTTTTAAAAGTCAAATTTGTAAGGAATCACCATATGTTGAATGAAAAACCACAAGGAAGAAATTTCAAGCATGTGACTTCATTCTATTGATCATCTCAATCTTTCCCCTATTTCATTTAAACAATTTTCAATGTATTCTCGTCAAAAATAAAAGAGTTATTTCCCCTATTTCATACCAACAGTTTTCAGAGGGTTTTAATGTTACCTTTATTATTATAAGCCCTAACCTTCTTGTTGTTTCTTTTGGTTTCCTTCTCAATATTTTGCAAGTAGGTTTTTTTTCTTTTAAGAAATATATTTTTATAAAAAAAATTAACTTGCATATGTGATGTTTGGTATTTTTACAATTGAACCGCTCATTACATTAGATCCCAAATCATATCACTGTCAGTTATAAAAAAACACATTTTGTAGTAACCAATGTGTAATGTACACAAATTACGATCTGGTTTTGTATGTCCATGTCACAACAACCCTTAGTAAGAAATAGTAAGTACCATTATTTTTAATACTGAAAATGTTTTTTTTTTTTTTTTTTTTTTTTTTTTTTTTTTTTAATTTGTTGATGTGTTTGGCGTACACAATAAACATTAATAAGGCATTGGTGCATCTCTTACTATATAAAACACATCATAATAAAAATGTAAACAACATTTCGAATTTGTAATAACATAGTAATCATATATCGGTGTGTATACTTGTGTATAGCACATTGATGCATACACATATATTTAGCACACTAGAGGGTATTTCATTATCTTATTTTGTATATATATATATATATATATATATATATATATATATTATATATATATATATATATATTATATATATATATTATATATAATATATATATATATATATATATTTTTATATCTAATGATTAATATTTTATTTTATTTTTGTAGAAAATGGTCGATAGAAGTTCAAGGAAAATTGTATTGTATCGAGTGTGACAATAGCTAATTCGAATGAGAGAACATTGCAAGTTTTTAAATTTTTATTAAAAATTCAATATATTTGAATTATATATAAATTTAAACTAAATATGTATATTAGTTAATGCATGTCATGTATAACAAAAAATTGAACTAACTTGATTAGATTGTTCCCAATATGAGTGCAAAAGAGCATAAAAGCTTTGTGGAAATGTTGCAAGATAGGACTTAGGTGGATCCAAAATAAATCAATATAACATTTTTTACTAACTTTACTAAAAATAAATATATTAACATTGATCACTAACATGTTTTAAACACTTGATTCCACTTTCTTTCTTTTTTTTTAATTTTATGTTGGATCTGGTAATGAGGTAATGGAATGTCGTCCTAGGAAAATAAAAATTATGATGGATGTAAATGATGATGAATTTCTCCTCAGTTCATCAGGAATGGGGTCGGAATTTATCAAGAGGGAGAAACTTTTTTCCAAAACTGCAAGAGATATAGTAGAAAGAATGTATACACATACTTACCACTTATAGTACAAAAATCAATCTAATAACTCTAGGAATCTGGTTATATATAAACTACAAGAATCACTTCTAAAGTAATGACTAATAGGACTTGTGAACCTTGCAATAAAAAAATAATCCACTCATCTATGGATGTCTTCTAATAGGCACTAACATACAAAAAGTAATCAACTGAATAATTGAATAATGTTGGTTTAAGTATGGGTTGTGAGTATATTTAGAAATATCAAGGCTTAATTGAACATTTTTAAGTGGTTATGTTGTTTAACTTCCCTTGTTTGATAATTAATGGAGTAACAATACATCTTTATATTAATTATATCTATTATTTGTCATGAGATATTAAACATGCAAGAAATATAGAATGGAGTGGAGCCAATGGGAAAGATTTTAAAAAAATGACATGGAGCATGGCTTCAAAAGAATATGTATTGTTTATGAAACACTTGTTGCTCTGATATGTTTTTTTTATTACGCAGTCACGTATATTCTACTATAAAAATGTAGATATACTCATTACACAATATTTTTATGTTTGTAGATAGAAGATGAAGAGGTGGAACATAAAAAACAAGTTGATCAAGAAAACATTGAATTAAATAACCCAAATACAAATCACCTACAAGTAATGAAGAAAGGAGGCATAAACATAGCTTGAGTGATCACAACAGTTCAAGTGATGAATGAAAATCAATAAAATTGAATGTTACTGCAAGTTTTATGATTTGGGATATTTGTGTGTGAAAATCATGAATTTTGTTTAATGTATTCGACATATTGGATGTCAATATGTTACCAATAAGTGTAACAATTACATATTGGCTACATTGTGGTTATTGTGGACTTTTACATTGCCCCATTTTGTTTGACAATGAGTCTCTTGTTCACATATAATAAGACCAGTCTTTTATTTTATTGCATTATTCAATGTTGTAAAATGTACATTACTAATTAATTAATATGAAGATCTATTACATTATTACTGACAACAAGGGTGAAATCCATTGGATAATGCATAAATGCAATCATTATATCAAAACATAATAATTAAAATCTAAAAAGAAATATTAGTACGCAAAAAAAAAACCTTGAATTTGAGATAATTAATTGAAAATTTGGGAAAAAATAGTTAATTAAAACATATTCATATGGGTGCATTGTATTCTTTCGAACTCATTGAATAGTCTGTGCCATAAAAATAGAAATTGATGCATTTTCATGATATATATGTATTGGTACTTAGTAGAAAAGAATGATGGCAACATATCACAATAAAATGATTGCAAATTCATCTCCCTTTTTTGTGTATGGTAATATAGGCATAGATGGTGTTCTGTGTACATTACAAAGCTTAATATGTCTCAATTATGTAATTAAATGTATGAGCACATAAGCCCGAAGGGATAGCTCAGTTGGTCGAGCTATTCTTTCTAAGTACCTCGCCTACCGAGAGGTCACGGGGTCAAATCTCCTTGACGCCCTTGGGTTAGGCCTTGCTAGTTTGGTCGGTGGGTAGATCCCTTTAGGTTGATCTACCTGGATTTTCCCATGGACTGTAGTAGCCACTCAGTGTCTATGAACCACCTTTAAAAAAAAAAAGTGTATGAACACATGGAGTTTAAAAAAAAAATAGTTTGGTGCATAAAATTATACGAGCATCGATGTGCCATAAAATAAAAAAAACAACCCAATGTGTAACAATTATAGTAGCATTGGTGTGTTATCAAATGAAAAACATGGTGTTAGTGTGTAATAATTATATGAGAACCAATGCTTTTAGTTTTGTTTATTTACCAAGTTGTGTTAACCGAAAATGCACTAGTGTGTCTCATTATAATGAACACCCAAAAAAACCCACTTATCCATTTTTTTTGTTATACCAGACATCTATTAAATCCTCTGCTACAAATGGTGGAGTTTGTAGCATCCTCTGCTACAAATGGTGGAGGTTGTAGCTACGTTTTTTTTTTTCTTTTTTTTGCCTGAATCTTGTAATGCCAAAAAACACTACTACAACCTTCCCTACAAGGTGTTTTCCTTATAGTGATGCACACAAATATGTTTGTTGGCCTAGAATGTAAGAATATGTAGCTTGGTTTATTAAACGATGCATTCTTTTTTATGCCAACAAACCTAATAACATGAAGCAAATTTTATGATATCCCTTGCCTATACCTACTAGACCATGGGAGAGCGACTCCATGGGTTTTTTGGATGGTTTTCCAAGAACCAGGCAAGGACATGGATATATATTTGTGGTAGTGGACATGTTTAGTAAAGTATGCCTTCTTGTGTGTTTAAGAATACTATAAAGGGATGAAAGAAAAAATTGTGTTCTTTGAAAGGTTTAGATGCACTTTGGAATAACAAGGAGCATTATCTCAAATAGAGATACTAGATTTTTTAGTGTCTTTTGGACTACACTCTTGGGGAATAAGGACACCAAGTTGAAGAGACCTATAACTTTCCATCCACATATAGGTGGGTATATAATGGTGACTAGGTCATTAGTTAAACTTTTGAGGGGCTACAAACATGAGCATCCAAGGAATAATGATGCAAATTTGATTTATATTTAACACTCTTATAACAAAGAAATCCAAAATCATTAGGCAGGGGTAGCATGAACTTTGTCAAGCTAGGGTGTAAGGACAACCTCGAAGTATGGCCAAATGGAACTCTAAGGAGAAGGGAGAGGAAAATATTCCTCACCTCCTTAAGTAAAATATTTTGAAGATCAAATACCTCTCAAAGGGGAGGTATGATTCAAAATGTATGACTATATAAATTTTCATATATCTTGGTAGTTTCTAGGTGGAAAAAAATAGATTTATTGGTTTGTAGAGGTCATTTCTAGGGTAGGTACTCTTTTGGTGATTTGGGATATATAAATTTCTAAATCTTGCTTGGGGAATTAAATGACCATTTATGGGGTTAAAATTTTATGGAAAATTCATTTCCTTTTGAGTTTTCTACACTTTGCGACGTGTTGATTGTGCTAGATACCGCCAACATACAAGGGGCCTCCCCGATTTCAACTCCTGATTAGACCTCACATCGTTTGCATTAGGATCCCCATCCAGACTATCGGCCCAACCACAATAGCTTAAGGTTTTGCTTGGTTTCAATGGATAACATAAGATATTATACACATAACCTTTGGACAAACAAGTAAGTTGGCATTGTGAAACATTGATTACAATGTGTAAAAGGAGTCCTTCACGAGGGGGGAGACAAAAGTGAGTCTCTAGAAGGAAAGTAATAGTACTATCCCAAGAGATTCCCAAAAGAGAAAGGAAAGATTTATTGGTTGACCTGTAAATTAGTTCACAAGATAACAACTATTCATGGAAGCAAATACAACACGCATTCAACAAGATAAGCACCAAAGTTTTTGAAATAGTTCAGTTTCTTTAGTACATAAGAATGACAACATATACCACAAACATCCAAAAAATCGTCTTAAAACATTCATGATACATGCGTGAAAGTGTGTTGGCTCTATGAGCTTCAATATTAGGTGAAAGATCCAAGTACACAGTTACAATGGTGAGCCACTAGCTCTAATAAGTGGAACATTAAGTCACTTCTTTCCTCACCAAGGAATTTTCTTCTCTCCTATGTCAAGATGAAGAAGCCAAGGCTAGCTCTCCAAAGCCTAAGCCTCCAAAATCCTTTTTCTTGAGTTATGAGGGTATACTTATAATAAGAGGAATGACCTTTGATATCCCCTATGACTCTTGAACTGCCCTCATGACTCTTTGAATTACAATGTGGCCTTTTGACTTCCATAATACTTATGGACTCCTAAATGACCTTTGAACTTCTATAAGACTCTTTTGTCTGCATATGAATTTTCATATTCCACATGTGACCCTTGGACTTCCACACATTACATTTTGTCATTTTCCCTTTTATAATTGCATTGTTGCATTCCACAAATGATGTGGCATGACACATGGACACATATTACATTGTGATAACACTTGTACAACCCTTGACTTGGTATGGATGACATGAAACTTCATGATTATGTGGTAATAACAAGTTGCTCTCTTTGTTTTTATGTCTTGCATTCATGATGGTAGACCTGATTAGTACTTCATCTTTATGAAAGATCTACTTTGTTTCATCTCCACCCTCCAAAGGGTCTTGGATTAGCATTGGGACCTTCTAAGGTATCATGTAATGCCTTCACTCTGTCATGGTCCAAGATCTGCTTCATGTCTTCATGATGGTTTTTCTTTGTTCTTCTTCTCTGCAAATGCTTCTTTGAATCTTCTCCTTTACATCTTCCTTGAGCATCACCTTCTCCTGTTGAGGAGGTCCACCTGCCAATGAAGATCACTCATTACAAGGAAAAATTAGTCTTGAAATCATTTATTTTATCCCTACTTTGTTCATGGAAGAAACTGATGTGGTAAGCCTATGAAAGCACTAAGAAATAAAGGCTTGATGAGGAGGGCATAGTTGAGCTCAACAATGGCTTAGGAAAGCACCATCATTCACTAAAATTGTGCCATGCACTATGAGGAGGAGCTCTTCATGGTCTAGCATAGTGGGCAATTACAAGGGATAGAGGTGATGAGCTTGTTCACTAATGTTGTGCCATACGCTAGGCTTAAGGGAGTAGTAGACAATGAGAGCATAGCTTGAATCAACAGTGACTAAGTGGTTTCCTCATTGTGATCTAGAATTGTGCCATGTGTTGAAGGAAGGGGAAGGACAAGTATTGAGCACAAAGAGGAGCCACAGTTAATAATAGGAGCAAGACTAAGCATTTTTATTGTGCCATGTGTCGGGAAGTGAGGAAAGCACAAGGGAAGGCTCATTTTCCTCAACAGTGGCCTACTATTCATTGGGAATGCACTCTTCACCCTATACTAGCTCAGAGGGGATTCTTAGTGGCTAAGGGTTGAGTCAATGTTGCCTTGAAATATGCTTATGCACTAGGATGGAAGTAGGGGCTTAAGGATAGCATTGTTTTTTCCAAAAGTGCCTCATTGTTTACTAGAATTGTGCCTTACACTAGGAGGCTTCACCAGAAAGAGGAATTTCACATTTCACTAAGGGAGGAAACAAAAGGTTAGGTCACTTAGGCTAGGAAGTGATTCACTACATTATGGAAGGAGGATGGCATTTTCATTGTGCATTTTTCTTTTACAAGGGGCTGGATGAGATCCTTATTATTAGTTAGAAGTGCCCCATGTATTATGTAAGGTAGAGGTGATCAAAATGCAATGCAGTGAGTCTGTGCAAGCAACAAGGTTTAGGTGACCACGCTTGGAAGAATCTCAATGTGCAGTCATAGAAGATGAGCTTGAAGATATCTTAGTGCACAAGTTTGGGTGGAATATATATTATCAATGAGGTTCATGAATAGGTTATGCTCATCACCTGATGAGAAATAGAATATTTCATAACTTTCCCTAGGCAGTAGGACCAAAAAGATCTCCAAAATGGCTAAGAGTGGGACCAATAGATTAATAAATGGAAATGCACCCGAACGAGACTCAAACATGGATCACACACATAAATTCCATTGATATAATCCAATAAAATGCACATGAATCATGAACAACAATCACACCTTGAAACGACAACAAAGCGACCCTTATTTCTAAGTACGACAGTTGAAACAACACATTATGACACTTGGAACACAAGTTGTGACACAAGTATCGATTGTGATAAAGAAGTGCGCTTAGCTATAGGAATGTGTGTAGAAAATATCCTCATGATATATAGGACCATCTAATATAGAAGAATGCGTTAGAACTGCATCTAGTGATGAGCAAAGTTGTGACTCATACAGGAGTGAAACTAGTTAAAAGCGACACTTGCAACCATAAGAAAACGTGGAAACGACACTTGCATGTCTTAAATAAATTGAAGGAGACACATGCCAGACTAAACATAACATGAAAATTCAACTTACTAAAGTGAAAGAAAGAAAAAATGACAGTCGTGAAAGTGAAAATGACAATTGTGAAATTAAAGATGCGCAAAAGTGACAACTAAGAAAACTCATTAAAATAGAAGCACAATCGCACAAAAAGTGAGAGGGACTATCAATGGAGAGCGCACATTGACTGTGAACTATCTAGGATTTCATAAGAAAGGTATGCTCATGCATTTATCAAGGGCTAAGCATTGAGCAAGTGACTTTGACACTTAGAACCCAAGAAGAAGACTTGAACACTTAGCATAACAAAAATCAACCGTGAAGTGGCCATAGAGCGAGAGATCGTAAGATCCTCAATAGGCTCCAAAATTCAAGCGTAAGAAAAATTTTGGAAGGTGTTGATCATAGTGTCAACACTTGGCAATACACGGGTATAACTCAAGCTTTTCTATCTAGGTATTATAATGCAAGGTCTCAGCATTTCAGGAAGTATTGGTTTTCCATGTGGATTACCCTAGATTTTCCACTTATCCTGGTTAAAGATATAGTCTCTTCTTTTCCTTTCTCATCTTCAAATAAATCAACATAAAACTAGTCACACCTCAATTGTTTTGATAGGGGAGAAGGATAATAAGTATATTGAGCTTTTGATAGGCACATTCCCCGGTGTTTCTCCACTGCCAGCGATCCTATTCAGTACCCCGACCAAGTCACCTCAAGGAATCACAAGTATTGCTTCATTACCAGCGAGCCTAGACAATACCCCGACGAAGTTTCTTGCTACACCTCTCTCCATAGGAATTCGTTCCTTCTTCGCCTATTTATTTAATTACTAATAGAATGTGTAAAGAAACTTATTTATTTTGACGGTCGAAGAGCGATCCCAATTTATTTAATTGAAAGAAAGGTTGGTTCCTTGTTTAAGGGATTTGAAAGATAACTAATGTTAATATGCTCGTTTAAATTTTTTCTCCTTTCCCTTCTCTACTTAGTTGAGTCTGTTAGCATTTGAGATTTCACCTAGGCTGAGATAGACAAACCTCAAAGCTACATCAAACCATTTCACCTCGTAGCTAGCCCTACGAGGTATGAGAAGGCTCTCTCGGCTCAAACTTGGTGGATTTCTCAATAGGATGAGTTTGACCAATTAGGAATAAGGATTTTAGGCTAGTAAACTGATAAGGGGATTTGATTTAAAGTTTTTGGGTTTTTTGGTGGCAATTGGAGGGAGTGCAATTCAGGGTGCGGGGATTGAGCTCAGTTTTTGCAGGTGGGTCTTTGGGGCAAGGTAGGAGTTTATGCTGATGCCTTTAGCTGAAAAAGATGATCAAGGAGGAAAGGAGAGAGGCTAAAGAGGGTGAACAATGAATTCGAATCCTCTCTAGACAGTGGAAAACATAAATTTTAAACAAAATTGAAAGCTGAGCATGGCATGCATGAATTCAAATTTTATCACTTCTTTTGTTTAAATAGCAGCAAGAGATTAAGAAATGGAACACATAAAAACACTTACAATAACAGTAGGAAACACACCATCAACATAAT
>APFE030456678.1:22190-33387 GCA_000404065.3 Pinus taeda | reverse complement strand
AATAATAATGTAAAGGCACAATAATAACAATAGTGGGCTTCTATGGGGAACAATAGTAACAATATGGGGACTACATGGGTACAACAATATGATAATGGGGTTGTACTAATAACAATAAGGGGTTACACTAGTAGAATAGGGGCCTAACATGTCCCTCTCCTTCAAAAAGTGTTGTCACAATGCTTTAGTAGATCTTGATGCTTCTATATAAAATTCTTGTCCTCCCATTTGGAATCTTCAGTGGGAAAGTTCTTCCACTTAATGAGATACTCTGAAATTGATTGATTTCTTGGCTATCGGGTTCTTTTTTTTGTGACTACTTTAGGTTCCAATATGATTTTTCCTTCCTCTTCAAGTTATGGCAATATTGTTTGAATTGGGATCTTTTAAAGGTAATATTTGTGACCCAATTTTTCTATACTTCTAAAGATAATATTTGTTCCAAAAAGTATTTAAGACTATCATGATCCATTTTTACCTTGAATTGGCTTCCCATTCACCATTTCTTAAGTGCATGTAGTATTTCCAACATTTCCTTCTCATAAATAGCTTGCTTGAGATGTAGCCGTAAAACTACCCAATCACCTACATCAAAACATCTTTCACTGCGATGTTGATCTACCTGTTGTTTCATTTGATTATGCACCAAAGTGGCATTATCCTTTAAAAGTTGGAGAACTTGTTGTTGATGCTCGATGTGATCTTTCATTGCTTAAACCTTTTAATTCTGATATGTCCTTCTATCTCTAGAGTTTGAGGAGTGGTAATTTCTTCCAATCCTTTACAAGATATGGTCGGATTCATTCTTGATGCTCGATGTGATCTTTCACTTCTTGCACCTTTTTCTTCTTGTGATATGTCCTTCTATCTCTAGAGTTTGAGGAGTGGTAATTTCTTCCAATCCTTTACAAGATATGGTCGGATTCATTCTTGATGCTCGATGTGATCTTTCACTTCTTGCACCTTTTTCTTCTTGATATGTCCTTCTATCTTGAGAGTTTGAGGAGTGGTAATTCTTGCCAATGCTTTACAAGATATGGTCTGATTCCTTTCTTCTTTCTCTGGGATGGGGTCCTGGTGTATATCCTCTTGTTTTGATGGTTCTTGATCCTTTTCTTCCTCCTCTTCATATTCTATGTAAAATAATTTCTTCTCAGCACACTTATGGCCTTTAGTGCATTTGCTATCACAATTGTAACAAAGACCTTTTTCTCTTTCTTCTTCCAACTGTTGTGGTGTAACCCTTGTAGGTTGTGGAAGGCTAGGAGAAACAACACTTCCATCTTTATAGTTGTGAGGGGTATGCTTCCTGGTTTCCATAATTTTGTTCTCCATTATGTCACAAAGCCCTTTTTCTCTTTCCAATTGTTGTGGTGTTGCTCTAAAGAAGGTGTTGCTCTTTGTATCCTCATAATGTGCTATCATTTCCTCCGTGAAAATTGACCACGTTACAAGTCTTTTACGAGAACAAAGCCCTTTATACCATAAAAATTGATCCAGTTCTAAATATGAAGATGCAATACATACCTTTTGTAACAGTTGTACACCATGTAGATCAAAATATTGCTCCATCTGATGTATCCAATTTACCAGATCTTTGCCATCAAACTTTCTCATCTTGTTTTTTCTTGATTTTAGGAGCTCGATCTTGAAATGAATGTAACTTTGTACTTTCAGATCTTTAAGTTCTGAAACTACTATTTGTAGTAGTCCTCTGTGTCTTCTTTCAAATGCCACCAGTCTGACCCCAATTGGATTCTCCAATGAAGAGTTATGCCAAATCTCCCACAGTGCCCTGATTATAGACTAATTCAGTAGAGCGAACTTGTACGACGTGCCACATGTCCCTGTTTTGACCTTTGCCTCTGAAAACTATATACAAGAAACTACAGTCCGTCCTCTTTCTGTACCTTTTTACAAAATTTCAATCTGATGCTCAGAGAGAAAGTTATGACGATTTTCCCCAGGTTACTTGTTTTGTATGTAATTCAGGATTTTGCAAAAGGACCAACTTTCTCAGATCATATCTCCGAAAATATAGCGCGAAAAGCTCTGAAATTCGGACATGAGCTTCAGCGCGATGTTGTCTCAAATGGTTTTTTTTTTCGACTTCTGAAACGTCACAGAAAAAAGTTATAGCAAGAATGCCACGATGACCTGTTTGGAGCAGCGAAACCCTAGAATCCAAAGCTCTGATACCAAATGTTATGAAGTCAGCTCAAGAAAAGATAGAAAAGATAGATCAACGCCTTAGAATTCAGCCTCTTCGAGGGGGCAACCTCCTTTACATTACATGAATGAACAATTCTTGGATGATACAAATGACAAAACCTCATTTTTATACATAGGAGTCTAAGGGGTCGTAACATAATCAGAGCCTACATAACAATAATAATGTAAGGGCACACTAATAACAATAGTGGGCTTCTATGGGGCACAATAGTAACAATATGGGCACTACATGGGTACATCAATATAATAAGTGGGTTGTACTAATAACAATAAGGGGTGACACTAGTAGTATAGGGGCCTAACACTCATTGGGTTTTACATCAAGTTACAGTGAGGTAGAAGACAACTAGGAGAGGGATTGTGCGATCTCGCCTAAAGAGCACCTATGAGTTTTGTGGAGTATGAGTATTCACTAACTGTATCGCTCAATGGGGAATCAAACCCCTGAAGTTCCATGCCTAGTAAACAGGAAATTTGATTGTATGTTGACTTAGCATGATGGAGGTGATATTCCAAGTCCAACATAGGACCCTCGAGTTGATAATTAATGTCATTTTGATCTCTGTAATGATGGCCCATATCATTACACAAGGCCTAAAGGTGGTCTCCTGAGGTTCAAAACTCATGGGATTTAGCATCAGCCACCATGCTTCAAAAGCGGTGGGGAATTCCATTATCAAAGTGCTCATCTACATGCCCATGTAAGGAAGGTGAGGAGGTTTGCCTTTCCCATGCGCTCCTTCGTTGGGCTTTCCTCGCTCTCAAACCATGGATGTAAGGCCACCCTCTCTCGAATGGAAGGGATTTGAGACAGTCGATAGACCACCCTCTCTTGAAATCCAAAATTGAATGGCAAGATGAGAGCAGCCATAGTTTTAATGGTAGATGGTAGTCGAGAAGGGAAAGTGGATAATGCCAGCACTTAATGTGATTTAAATGCTTGAGGGGGTTGAATTTGATAGTAGACACCACCCCATCTCTCCTTTTTGAGGTACAATGAAACACTGGTTGTGTGCGTCGCCAAATTCCATTTCTACGTTCTTGATTGCCACCCTGATAAGGGGTAGTGAAGATAAAAAAATTTACAAAACAAATAATTTATAATTAATTGATAATGTATTATAAATGTTCTACTTTACTTTTAATCCATAACTTCTTCTATGTATTATTAAATCAAGAGCTCATGATTGCAAGGTGAGAGCAGCCATCATTTTAATGGTAGACAATAGTCGCAAAGGGAAAGTGGAGAAGGCCAGCACTCAATGCACTTTAAATGCTTGAGGGGGTGGACTTGATAGTAGACACCACCCCGTCTCTCCCTTATCGAGGCATAATGAGAGACTAGCTGCATGCGCCACTAAATTCCATTTCTAGATGTCAGCATCGTCTTGATTGCCACCCAGATTCCAGGGAATAATGATACAAATTAGAGTTAAGTGATATTGTTTTCTAAATGGTTTAATTTGATTTTTAGTCCATAAATTCTTCTATTAATTATTAAATCAAGAACTCGTGATAATTTTATCACCAAACATGTTGAAAACATACATTCAAAGTAGTCGACTAACTGATTTCAAACTTAATCTAGTTAAAGTTTTAAATTCTAGATCCATTGCATAATTCCAAATTTAATGAAATGTGTTTGTAATTGGAAATTGTAATATATATTTTTTTTCCATTTTTATTGAAATATGTGTTAACTATAAATGCTATGGATATGCCTTCAAGTGGTTAGGCTTCCAACGAAGGACATACTCTGATACCAATTGTTGTAAATACTGAGAGGGGGGTGAATCAATATTTCCTCTCTTTTACATAATTGGTTAGTTTATCCTTTATATATTCAGAGCATTAAATAGAAAACGAAATATCATCATATCACATTATTAGTACACAAAAGATTTATATCCACAAATACTTCGTTATGTATGGTTTACATACAAATTTACCAGATGAACCAGAAGGAAGTACAAGACTCCTCAAGGGTTTTACCAAGAAGGATAGAAGGAAGCAATTACTCTCTAAGTAATTTTGGGCTCTCGTACCATGAAACTGACGCAACTACAATATTCCGCTTCAATTTTTGTTATTATCCACTCTCACTCGTGTTTCTACTACTGTTACACTTTAATCCTACCATTGTTCACTACCACTCCTACTGTTGTTTTTGTTGTTACCGTTGTCCCCTTTCACCGCCACTATGGTTGCTACCATTTTCCACTCTCACTTTAATGCTATTGTTGATATCACTTTCCATTCTCACTTTAATGATTCTGCTACCATATGCCTGCAATCTATAGCTACTCACATGATACACCTGAAAATATCCTCAACATACTCACTATTCAAACTCTTGTAATGTCATCATATGGAACTACCATAACATCATTATCAAAGTGACATTGTCACAACATCACTATCGTGAGCACTATCAAGGAGGGATTGTTACAACATCATTGTCAAGAGACATTTTCACAATATCATTGTTAAGATATATTGTCTCAACATCATTGTCATCATCACTGTAAATGTGGGATTGTCACAACATCATTGTCAAAGAGACACTATCACAACATCATTGGCATCATCGCTATCAAGGAGGAACTCTCACAACATCATTGTCAAAGAGATATTGTCACAACATCACTATCAAATTCATACATGGTTACTACCACATTAAATGTCACTATCATACTAGGTCATTGTTATGCCAAGGTTCATTACCATGTCAAAATCAACACCATATTTCCAAGTCATTGTCATACAAAATATTGTATAGGGATGATTATTTGTTCCATATGACATCTATCACCTAATGTTTACAACATACTAGTAAAATACATAAAAACAATTCACAGATACATCGATGATCAAAGCCCAACTATATAAGTAAAATGAGGATAGTGATTGCTTAATCATAGTGGCCTTTTTCTATATCTTTGTCTTTTCTTCAATACACTAGTATTTCTACCTATTGTTGTAGAAAAGACCTTTGATGAGGTTGTCGTATGTTCAAGTGAGTATTTAGGTTACTATCAATGAAACCCTTTCTCCATAATTACAATTCCAAGTGTTTACAACAACACTGCATTAAATCCATCAACGATAATATATATTACAGAGGTCATAAGGTAGCTACAACTACAAATGAACACACACATCAGTAGAGAATACATGGAATCTGCATATTCTCTACCTTTTGTCTAGTTTGCAAAAAATGAATGCTCGGGATTTGTGCTCTTGCAAGGTTTAGATCAAGGAGTAGTGCATCTATCCAAATTTTGGATTTCACATTAATTTATGTGATAATAATTTCTTGAACTATCGTTTGTTGCATACACACAATCTTAAATAAATAAATAAATCATATTGTCTGCTTCAAGTATACAAGTTCAAATGTTAACTTCCCTTGATAGTCTACTCTTAAAATTGAATCTTCTTGCAAGAACGCACAAGACTATATGATAGGTACAATCTAGCAAAATCCTTATGATTTTTCCAGATATACAAAACAAATTCAAAACTCCAATGAATCTAGGAATGTCCACAAACTAGGTCTTATCTTCAACTAAAATAGGATTGTGTATAAGAGGGCAGAATGAAGTGTATAGCGCAGGTATTTTAATTCAAAACTTGAGAGAAGACTTTATATTTTCCTAGTGGTATATTTCCATAAACTTCACCATATTAGGGCTACAAAATACTTGTATGTAAATAAGTTGCAATAATTACATAGTCTCATAAATGTATCAAGGAATTTGAGGATCACCAAAAAAATAAACAGAAAAAACCCTTAAAATTAATTTTGGTCTACCATGGAGGAAAGGTCAAGATCAAAGGCGATGTGTCTTGGTCCTTATTCAATCCATCTACAAAACATGCATCCCAACAAAACCCATACTTAATAATGCAACCCCAAAAATAAGCCAAAAAAAACAAAGTAACCCTTAAAATTAATTTTAGTTTGTCATGGAGGAAAGGTCAAGATCAAAGGTG
Organism: Pinus taeda; assembly: GCA_000404065.3. NCBI lineage: Eukaryota > Viridiplantae > Streptophyta > Pinopsida > Pinales > Pinaceae > Pinus > Pinus taeda. The sequence continues at coordinate 27,159 of APFE030456678.1, read as the reverse complement.
ATGTGTCATGGTCCTTATTCAAGTCATCTACAAAACATACATCCCAACAAAACTCATACTTAATAATGCATCCCAAAATCCTTGTGTGAGCTCTCAAATGAGTTTAGTTTGTTATGGGAAATATGATGCAAAGGATATGATTTATATATGTCAAAATTTTAGTTGTTGACCCTTCAATAATGTTAATTCACTTGCAAAGAGAAAACTATTGAAAACCCATTTTCAAAATAAATAGAAATCTCCTAGCATACTAACCATGAGTAGCATACAAAATGGTGATGCTAACTTCACATATGGTGTTTTTCATCTTTGTGGAAAGAAATGCCTCAATGGTACATAGCACATATTTTCATTGTTTTATAATTTAGATAGTGTTCATAGGCTTGACAATTCTATGAGAGAGTTCAGACTTGTTGAGTAAGGAGGATACGTGTACAATATTGAGATGCAACAATGTTATTTTAATTATAGAGCATTTGATCTACCATAGGGATTAAGTTTTTCATACAAGGATTATATTTATGTAGACTTGTCATTGGTTCAAGGGGTGAATCAGTCATGTCACTGAGAGAAGAAGTTATTTGGAGCTTCTTTGAACATATTAACTTCTTCATCACAGAGAACGGGTGCCATCATACACCAATACAGCAACACAAAACTCAGATTATTGATGCCAAAAATATTTGACTTTAATTATAGTGATAATTTTCCTAGTACCACAATGATATTTCCCACCGGTGTGTATAGTTTTTGCAAAGAATTAGATACCTTCCAAGTCTTTCTGGGTTGGTATATTTTCTTAAATTACTATAGGTGTCTCAGGTCACAACTTTTCATATGAACTAAATTCCATAGGTCCACAAATTTCATAAATAATAAATGCCACAGAGATAATGACATTGGATCTCGCATTGATCACATGAATAGTTCCTTAGATATTTTCATATCACAGAGAAATAGCCTCAAAGTAGGCCTGAATTGTCACAAAAGGTTTGGATGTCACTGAAATAAAGTGCCACGGGATGTTTGCTTGACCACATAAAGGTGTTCCTTGAGAAAACTCATTGTTGTATTTGGTGACTATTTCTTAAATTCAACCTTCTATATCTTGAGGATAAAGAAAATGTAATCACCCAATAATGCTCTTTGATCCTATCTCTAATACCATGTTGAAATTCCAAAGAAAGATAGAATTTCTAGACATGGTAATTACTTGTGACTAATATACATATTTTTCTTATAATTTACTTTGATTAGTTATGTCATCAAGCAATTACACATTAACAAAATAGAGATAACAATGCACAAGTAACAAGAAAAACCAGAGATTAGGCCAGAGGCCAAGGAAAAACCCTCAAGGGGAAAACCCATCAGTCCTTTCCTTATAGATTCTTTGTCAACATGAGAATTCCAAGTCAAAATATCCAGTGATCCAAGTGCCATGTTAGCCCTCCAATCTTTTTCATATTTTTTCCACTATATAGTTAACCAATATGCTCCTTGTTTTTCCTTTTGATGCCTTGTCTTACAATAATGATGAACTTCCTATAGCTCGTATTACATAGAGATAGTAGCTCACATCACACCAAGATTTTTGTCTTCATGTATCTCGCATTGCACAGAGGTTATGTCTTTATATACCTCACATCACAGATATTATGTCTTCCTATAGCTCGCATTCACAGAGATGGAAGGTTTCATAGAAAGCTCATTATATGTGCCTCAAATTCCATGCCCTTGCCCAAATTTATTTTCACAGAAGAGACCCCAATTAAATGCCAAATGGTGGAGGTTAGGCGCCAATATATAGTTGTTCATTCATGTGAAGAGACATGTCTTTTGGGTAGGATGACTTGTCTTTGTGGAGGGCCGACTCAGCAACATGGTGGGAAAAATGACATCAAATTTTCTTCTGTTCACAAGGTTCACAAAGAACATGCCCTTTTAAATTTTGTTTTGACTAAAACGAAGAACATGCTTGACAATAAAAATAATAGTAATAATTTGTCTTCTTCTTTTTTTTACATGGAATGCATATTGATACAAGTATAATGACAATTATGAAGACCAAAGCTAGTTACAATTTCAATGAATAACACAAAATATTATTGGGATTCGTAAATTAATTTTTTTCATGGAGATCAAAATTAAAAATAAATAAAAATAAATAAATAAAAAGAGCACATAGTCATCTACAACGAAGTTGTTAGAATCGACTCACTAAAGTAAGAAAATAAGCCTCCTTGATTTTTGTCTACATAGAATCCATCACAGAACTCTAGAAGAAGTACTCAGTTACATTTGAAGATCAAATTTGTTCCCACACAATACAAAAATATTCATGTCTCTGAAGTTTCATTATGAAGATCAAGGGGGAAGCCAACATTCTAAGAAGTAAGGACTACAGGATGGCAGTTAAGACTTTGAAAAGGGAAGAATAGTCATGGAGTCTATTACTAGAAGTCAATATCTAGCTTGAAGCATGTTAGATATTCTTCCATCCAGAAAGAGTTAACATTCACTTAAGAAGATTTGACCTTGTGCTTTAAAGAATGAATCAATGATGTTACGGTGATTAGTGCAAAAATTTTCAGGAGTCAAACTTTCTTATATTACTAGACTTTATGAATAGTTGGAACAATTGGAAGGACATAGAAAATCATATTCTACAGGAGCAGAAGGTAGTCTAAAGTTCAACGCATAGCTTTAGACAACACCATGAAAGAAATTGTTGAAATATTTCTCCTAGTAAAAGGAAGAATTTCATAATAAGGCACTTTTCTCAGCTAGAAAGGTTACTTTTGATTCTTGAAGGACACGAAAAAGGAGTCTCATAATTAAAGAATACATCTTATTTTGGAATCAAAATGAATGATTCAAGAATAAATCATGAGTTAGAGATGTATCTTCAAATGGAGTTAAAAGTAGACTCTAACATATCTTGGATGGATACATTATTACTTGAGTTTCGGTAGAAATCTAAAAGAAGCATGTGACCAAGATCCTCCAAAAGGATAGGTGATAGATTATGGACCTATGGAAACATCATCTAACAGAATTTGGAAAGTTATGATATTTTTGATCCATCATTATATCGGTAGTTGATTGGTTCCCTAATATAATTGATTCAAGGACACATCGATCGATTTGGTGGTTCTAATGATAAATAAAGATACTATTGATGGTTGGTTCCACTTGGATTTGATATGACATCTTGATAGACCATGAAGCGGGTTTTTGTTGCACTACATAGGAGGAAGATATGGAAGTTTGTAAAATTAGTTATGAAGCACTTTGGCTCCATAAAATGTTTGATTAACTATTTGATTACATGTTGGATTTGATTGATTAAAGCTATATGAATATTGGCAGAGAACCAGGAAGGTCGAAGCACATTATGATTCATGGCATGATGCATAATGGAGTTGTGAAAGTATAGTATATCTCCACTAACGAACAGGTATTCAATGCATTGACGAAGTATCTTCCAAAGGGAAAGGATGAGTATTTTGTAAAAAGCTTTGGCTTATGGATATATCTTCCTAGATTGAGAGGGATTGAGGATAGATAGCTTGTTCTCCATGTTTCATGCACTATGGCCAGGACTAATAGTCATAAGTTTGGTACATGAACATGGATAGGGAGGATGGTGGATTATATAAGCACCATGGACCATCATTGTTGAGACATGTATTTTGACCAGGACAAATAGCTGTAATTCAAGTACATTGATCTTGTATAAAAATGTTCGAGGGGACCGATATTTCCTTGTGTCAAGTATTTTGACAATGGATTAGGAAATGGCCCTGTGAGGACACACTTTTGTTGACATAAACACTCAAAAAGAAAAAGAAAAAGAGTCAACCCCCACAACTCCTATAGTTGAGCAACCTGCATCTTCATCCACACCTCCTTTCCCTAAAAGGTTACAAATTGACAAAGGAGTGGAAAAACAAATCTTATTGCCTGACTATGATTTCCTAGATGAATTAAAGAATGTCTGTATCAAGATTCCCTTGCTACAAGCCATTAGAGAGATTCCTATTCTAGCTAAAACAATAAAGGAGTTGAGTCTCAAAAGACTAGGAAGGAAACCAAGAGATACAAGAAGAATTTGCCGGGTAGGAAAAATTGTAGATATCATGATGGGAAAAATTACCATGCAGAAGTATGTAGATCCCAGTAGTCCAATTGTCAAGACACATATTAATGGGGTAGAAATTCCAAATAATTTGATTGACTTAGGGGCTGCTATCAACATTATGAGTAGACATACTATGGAACAGCTAAAACTTCCTAATCTTCTTTTTACACCCACCTTACTGCAACTTGTAGACCGATCTATAATCAAACCAGATGGTGTATTAGAAGATATTTCAGTCTCCTTAGATTCTTGGAATATCCAGTAGATTTCATGATTTTGACTCCCAAGAGTAATCTAGGGGGCACCCACTCATTTTAGGAAGACCTTGGCTAGCCACAGTTGATGCTTTCATTAGTTGTAGATCTGGGGATATGTACATTTCTATGGTAATTCAACAAATAAATTCAATTTGTATCCTCCAGCAAAAGCAATTACAGAAGTAGGACATAATGAATGGGTCGATGATGAGGACACTATACAACCTATCTTTACCATTTCTAAAATCAGTGAAGATAGTCAAATTCTGAACACATTTGAAAATTTTGAAATATCTTCAGAATATGACCACACACAATTTTAGTTGGATTCTGACATTGAGCATCTATCATCTAGACAAATGTCTCTTTACTCTATGGAAGAGTTTGGTAGTTCCGCCATTGAAATTTTTCCAGGTAAAACATTGAATATCAACAAAAACTTGGAAAAATCACAACAGGGAGAGCTAACCAAAATCTTACAAAAACATTATACTGCATTTGCATGGGAATATACTAATATGAAAGGTATTGACCCTAAGACTTGTATTCATCACATCTACATCGAGGA
>APFE030456678.1:2101-19119 GCA_000404065.3 Pinus taeda | reverse complement strand
AGATGAGATCAGACAAGAAGCAATCCTAAGAACTGATCTAGTTCAATATCAAAGAGCTAAGTGGCATGAAAAATACATCAAAGAGAAAAAGTTTCAAGAAGGAGACTGGGCATTGCTATTTGATTCTAAGTTTAAAGACTTTAAAGGAAAATTCTAGACTCATTGGCTTGGGCCATATGAGATTGACAAAGTCTTTAGCAATGGAGCGGTAAGAATCAAGACCATTGATGAATCTCAAACTCCTCTTATTATGAATGGCCACAGATTAAAGATCTATCATAAGCCACTCTCAAAAGAGGAATTTGTCAAAATGTTTCAAGATAATTCTGCAATAAGGCTGGTGAAGAAGAATCCTTCTTCTCCACCAGCCTAGCCTTTGTTCTTTTCTGTCAAAAAAAAAAAGAATTGTATAAGCCTGAAAACCAATCACTGATTGGCAGCCTTATACCGAAAATGTAGGGAGAAAATTAGGAATTCCTAACACCCTATATTTTCCAAAAAAAAAAAAAAATTCTCTCTCATTTTTCATTCTACTCCACCTCATTCCCATTCCACTCCATCTCATTTCCATTCCACATCACTTCATTTCAACTCCATTTCATTCATTTCATTCCATTAATAAAAGTTTTTATGACCATTTTCCATCCAGTCGGTCATCGTTTATACATCTCATTCAGTTATAAGCTTGTTGGGTCAGTTTCCACAGCTAAAGTCAGTTTCCGCAGCTGCTCACTGATTCCGCAGCCAGTTGGGTTTCTGCAGCCACCACTCTGTTTTTCAAAAAAAAAAAATTACAGTCAGATGTTAGTTCAACAATCATCAAAATCAAATGCAGGTATGAGGATATATTATGAAGACATAAGGCATTCAAAAGCACCAACGGGGAGCAACTGATTGAAGACTAAGGGAAAATGACAAGAATTCCAAGGTATGAACAAAAATTTATTTCAAATGGCATTCTAACACATTTTTGCATAGTTATTAAATCACGAGCTCAACTATATGCAATGATTAAACGAAATCGCCTCTATAACCATTTCATTCCATGCCATTCCTCCCTAGATTTGGGCGCGGCACATATAGACAAAAAGGCCAAATCACTTCCGCTTCACGACATTTCGATTTGCGACTTTCTCCAAAGTGGGCCCACTCATCTATACTTCACTTTTTTCAGCACCTAAGGCAAAATTTAAAGTATTTTCACTAGAGGATGGCTTCTATCCAAGTGGCAAAGGAAGGCAAGCAGTCATCTAAGCCATTTGTCATGTTTGTAACGCTGCACCTGTAACTAATGGTTGGCTTTCCACTTCCACTTTGTAATGATTCAAAAAACTCCCCAACTCTTGGTTTTCTATTTCCTCATGGCATAGTCTATTTATTGTATGCAAACCATTTGCAAAGGGTTGGCTGTTAATTTCTGGGAGACTGTGGGAGAGAAACTCAGTTCTTCATTGTATATGTTGACAGAGGATTAATGAAAGGCAGTGACTCTGTTTCATGAGATTCTTGTGGCGTGAGTGTAGCAAATGTGTTCTCTTTATGTTTCATATGTATTTCGTTATGTCACTGTTCATTCATATTCATTTCAGTGAAATTTTCTAAGTAAGATAAGGTAGAATTCATGTTTATTGCTCTACCTGTGGGAAAGTTTCACATATGTGTTCTTCTTTTGTTGAAAAGGATTCATGTGTTTATGCCCTTTTCACCCTCCTAAACAATCTTTCCATTCTGCATTACTTCAAATTTAATTGCTAGACTTTCCGCCTGTCTCACCTCACGAAATAATCAGTCCTTTGTGTTAAATTCTCTGCTCATTGCTGTCTGTTGGTCCCATACCATCCCAGAAACTCAGTCATTCATAAAAAATTGCTTCTTGTATCCATATTTATTTACTAGCCTAAGGTCAATATTTCACTGTAAGTCATTTCAGACCATTTCGTTTACTTATTCGCTGAGCGTGACTTGGAGAGAGCCCTTTCCTGTTCTGGTAGGGCTAGCTACCAGACTGAGCGTGGTTTGTGGTTACCCTGAATTTTGCCTTCCTTCAGCCTAAGGCAGATTTAGGTGCTAAAAATCCCCAAACAGGACAATGCTCAGACTCCAAACAGGTTTAGACCCATAGCTTTGTGCAATGTGGTGTACAAGATAATATCCAAAGTTGTTGCCAGTAGACTCAAACCCATTCTTCCTACTCTAGTTTTTATGGAGCAATCAGGTTATGTGGAGGGCAGATAAATACTCAATAACATCATTCAAGCGCATGAGGTGGTGCATTCATTGTTAAGCAATAGGAAGGTCGGAATGATTATCCAATTGGACCTAGCCAAAGCTTACAATAAGTTGAATTGGACCTATATCAGGAAGGTCCTTCTAGCCTTTGGATTTTATCATAACTGGGTAAGATGGGTTATGGCGGTGGTAACTTCTTCTAGCTTTTCAATTCTAGTTAATGGTTCTCCTTCCAAGACTTTTACTCCTTCAAGAGGCCTCAGGCAGGGAGATCCGCTCTCTCCCTTTTTCTTTATCCTCATGATGGAAGAACTTGGGCAGTTTATCAAGCATGCGAAAGAAGTTGGTAACATCAAGGGTCTCCAACTTTCTGAGACTGGACAGGTTTTGACCCATCAATAATTTGTTGATGATACTATGTTGCAGGGTATCCCCATGGTCAAGGAAGCACTTGCTTATAAGCAAATCCTGTGTGACTTTGCCATGGCTACAGGTATGGAAGTAAATCTCTCCAAATCTAAGATTTTTTTCTTTAATACTAATATTGCTATTCAGAGAAATATCTCCAGAATTCTGAGCTTTCAAAGGGATGTCCTTCCTTCCAAATATTTGGGAGTTCCTCTAACTGATAAACCTTTGCACAAGAGCATTTGGGAGCCGATGATTAATAAGATGCAGGATAAAATTAGGAAATGGACTATTATATCTTTAAACTTGGCTAGTCGGTTGGTGCTTACAAAAGCTATACTTCAATCAATCCCCATCTTCATGCTTTCAGTCGTTCCAACTCCAAAAGGAGTTTTGCAACAATTTAGAACCATTCAAAGCGACTTTATTTGGGGCAAGGGGGAGGAGAGAAAGAAATGGGCCTTGGTAGCCTGGGATAAGATTTTCAAACCTAAAAACCATGGGGGCCTTGGATTGGATGATCCGGAAGTACTAAGCAAAGTTTTAGGGGCAAAATTATGGTGGCGTTGGGTAAAAGATCCAAAGGCTCAGTGGACTAGTATTTGGAAAGAAAAATACGCCATCACTTGGCAAGATAATGATCACATAAGGATGACTGGCATCATAAAAGGCTCCTACATCTGGAATAAGGCCTAGGGGAATAGAGGCTTAGTACAAAAAAAATAGCTTTTGTGAAATCAGAGAGGGAGATCTTGCTCTGTTTTGGGAGGATAAATGGCAACAAGAACCTACACCTCAAGAAATAAACTGATACGAAAGGGTTACTTAGGGTAAAATATTTTTGGGATCAAACCAATAGTGAAGGAAAATGGAGAACCTAGAAGAATATAGACTACAAGGATGATAGCCCCTCGAAAGCAAAATCTAAGGCACTTCTGACAACGTTGGACCAAATGAAAATTTTAGATTCAGAGGGGCGTGACCAACTTAGATGGGGCAACAATAATGAAGGTACCTTCAATCTTAAGCAGGCAAAGTGCATAATCCTTGAGCTGGACTCCATTGTACCGGATAGGGTTTGGAAGAACCTATGGAGGCATCAAGGATGGATGAAAATGAAACTCTTCATGTGGCTGGTACATCATAAGAAAATTTTGACTTGAAAACATTCAGAAGTGGGGAGTTCTGGGACCTTCTAGATGCCAGCTCTGTGAATCCCAAGAGAAAAAAATGGAGCACCTTCTTAATAATTGCATTTTCACCTCCAGGTTGTGGGATACTTTTGCCACAATTTTCCAATAGACAGACAGGGACAAAGGAAGCATTATCAATACCCTAAATAACTGGAGACGAAACTTCTCTGATTATGAATTTCTTCGCTCAGCTTGGGCTTTAACACCAAGCTTCATAATATGGAATGTCTAGAAAGAAAGGAACAACAGAATCTTCAAAAATGAAAAAAATTCCTCCCAACGCATTTTTGAGCAGATCTTAAGACAGCTTAAGGAGATGGTAGGTACTTTAGTGCGAACTTCCCTGAAGAATCCACCTTCAGAAGCTGAATTTCAGATACTTCTTCAGTTGGGTATGCAGGGACTTATACCACAGGGCTTGGATAGGAAGCTAATGAAACTAGACAATAAGCAAGATTACTGGCATCCTCCCCCTCAGTGTTTTTTAAAATACAACATTGATGGGGCCTCAAAAGGCAACTCGAGTATTGTTGGTTTTGGAGGGGTGTTAAGGGATGAAAATGGCTGCATTCTTTTTATTTTCCAAACATTTGGGAAGAGCTACTAACAAATTGGCAGAATTAATGGCACTTGAGCAATGTTTAGAATTCATGAAGTGGGATAATCTCCAGAATATAATAAAATTAAGTTGATTCTGAGTTAATCATTAACTCAGTCAAGAGAATCTGTTGTGGCACAGAGCCGGAAAAAGTCTCAAAACACTAGAGATTGCTTCAGGTCTTTCAAAGGATTCAGTTTCACCTCTTGTGCTTACGTACCGTGAGTTTTACTCATGTGCGTAGGATGGCAAATAAATTGGCGGACATTCTGACCAACCAAGGAGTGCTCTGCACCAAAAGCAGGGTCAAGTTGAGTTCGCAAGAGATGCCTCGAAATAGATTAAGGGAGCATTATCTCGATCAGGCGAATGAGGACATAATTATTTTTCAAAACAGAGCCACAGAGACGAGATCTAGTTGATTTGGATTCATTATGAAGTGTTATTTTAGAAGTGAGGTCATATTTAGGATGCATATCTCTGTCTGCCTCCTCAACCCAGGTAAGCGCAAACCTAGAAGTCTTAGGTGGAAGTTGCTCGGTAGATGATGTTTCTCGAATGGTTGGCTAGACGAATGGATTTTCATCTTCCTTTTGTTCATGCACCAGAGGAGATGGGATGGTGTGGGGGGGACAGAGTCCAAGCTTTCTCAGTAGACTCAAAACCCCCGCATTACTTTTGTGGTGGTTGTACCACTCTCGGGGTGGTTTCTGGTTTTTCACATGCCCTTCAAGCCGGAAGCGGTATGTTGGAGTTGGGAGCGATTCCACTCACCAAGCAACATGTGGCCAAGGGAGGGGAGAGAATATCGCCCTCATCGCGTAGTAATTCTCAGTGCTTTTGGCTCATGTGATATGATCCTCAGCCGTAGGATCAAGCCAGGTGAATCCACAATCAATAATAAGTGTGCATGTTGGTGGGTCCAGGTTGTTTATCACGTGGTATTTCTCCATGCTTTTAGGTCTTGCGATATTATCCTCCGTCGTTGGATCTGGCGAGGAGAATCGACAGTCAAGGAAAAGTACACAGGTCCAGATGAGGTGTTATCTTCCGAGCTTGTTTAGCTTCAAGGTGGGAATCGGTGGATTTCGGATGAACTACATGCTCGAGGGTTATCCCCCCATTCGGACCCCAAATCCTTATAGAGTGGTCCCTATAACCTCATCGGATCTAATTCTAGTTTTAAAGCGTTTTCTTGTTTTCGCCTCGATATGAGCCTCATCCCTCAGATCTCTGAGGGTGGATCGAGCAGTCTCAGCTTTTGTTTGTATTTCGAGGGTATTGTAGTTTTGTTTTTGGGCCCTTGGCTTGGTTTTTAAGCCTTTAGCTCGGTGCCCTAAGCTTTAAGCGGATAGTTATTTCTATGGCCCACAGATCCTTTGGGACTGTTGTAATTTATGTAATTTGTTTTTCCGATTCAATTAAATAGAAGGTACAGCTCTTGCTTCAGCAAAAAAAAAAAAAGAGTGTTAAGTCACAATTCAACATAGTAGTTAATATTGAGGATATTAGTTTATGTTTATAACATTTCATGATCATCGAATTACATAAATACAAATGCATACTAAGGAAACATATTAAGAAGCCACACTTTATCTAAAGACATGTTAGACCAAGTTGATCTTAACCAACTCTTAAGTGTGTAAATATCCTAACAAGTTGGACTAAATTGGTCAAGAAGAATGCATCTTCTAACACTGCATAGGAAATTGCCATCAATATGTGTTCTATATATGTATTGTTTTTACATTTTTTTTTCTCTCAATTCACGTGTATTTATCCATGTAATTTTTTCTTTAAGCGTGTTATGAGGAAGAAAACAAAAATATATTTATTGTATTTTCTAGCCTTCTAATAGATAGAGAGTTATCCATCCTTTGGATCTTCCCTTTTGTTTGTAGCATTTTGTTATGCAATTGTAGCTTAGATATTTAATGTCACAATCTTAATCATCTTAATCATTGTTATGAAAAATTATATACATCCATTACATATGTGAAGTATACATATACATGTGTGCATATATCCATACCCCCTCAATTACCCTAAGAGACCCTTGATCATGTCCCTTAATTGTCCTATAACTGCCTTAATTGACAAAATCACCCTTCAAATAACCTTATAATTCCCTCAATTTGATACAATTATCATGATAAAAGGAAACTAACAAGTCATTGTTGAACATCTAATCCATACGATTCAAATAACGATATCTTCTTATCAATAACATATTTTTTCATGAACTTATTATGAAAAATATAAACCCATTAACTGGGTATCATTTTCTCTTTCTAACCATATTTTTGAATCAACAAGTCTAACACTTTGGGAGTTATCCCAACATAAATCACTAACACGGTTCTAAATGGATAATAAGTCTGTGGATTTTTGAAATTTAGATAAACATAATATTAATAATGTTCAACAAATGACCAAAAGTAGGTCAATGAGATTGTTCAGCACATATTGATGATACATATTCAAAGTGCAAAGGCCATTCTTATAAATGAAAAAATAAAAGCTAATATATAAGATGTAGCAATCTCCTCTAACATTCTCCCAAGAAAAAAGTGTGTGTCTGCATATGTGTAAATGTACATTTGGAAAAACTTACCTTCACATATATTAAGTTTTTGGAGAAAATATTTCTAACCTGTTTTCATAAAATTTAAAATGCATGAAAATATATATCTTTGTACACTATGAATTTGATCACTACAAAAAGTGATATCCCAATTTCTAATTGTCATAAGTTTTACTCTCTTCCTATTTCATGTTCATTTTCCAGTGTTTTATGTTTAACACAATCATTTATTCCAATTCTTCTTCAATTAGCAATCAATTTCCAATAAAATTTCAATCTTCCAGAAACAATAAGCAATTGTAGATAGAACAGTAAGACAACCAAGAACAACAGAGACTATAGTTTGGTCAAAGACTAGGGAAAAACCCCACAAGGGGGAAAACCCTTTCCAAATTCTTATTTTATTAGATTGTCATAAAATGTTCAACAAAGAGAGATACAATGTCAAAATTCATCAAAAAAGAGTCAAAGGTCAAATCCTTGACTAAGCAAATTCAACCATCCAATATCTAATCAAAATATGAGCCCAAAAAGTCAACTCTGGTCAAAATTAAAATCTACAAATTTTAGTCAAAGTCAATAGCAGTAGTATCAGCCCTAACCATCTTAGTAAACAATTCAAAGAACTTGACCTTCTTTCCTTGGTCAAGCCCTATCAAAGTAACCTTAAAAGACTCAGTCAAAAGAGAGATAAAGCATGCATTCAAACCTCCATAGATCTGAGGTAAAATTTAATCAAAGTTTGCAGTCAAAGTAGGTCAACTTCCCTAGAAAAATTTGGCCTCTTGCCTAATAAATTCGGCCTTCCAAAACAAAGATAAATGCAAGTCAAATGAACCTAAGTCAAAGATAGTCAATTGTTGGTTAATGCTCTCCCACAGAAAGTCAATGCACAAAACAAAAATATCCTCCTTCCCTTTGCACATGTGAGATCAGACCTCATATTTCAGACTTGTATGAACCAATCAAATCAAGAGATAGAAGATGATGTGATGTGTGATGATATCCTCTAAGTGATGTGACATGATGTGTATTTATATGTGTCTTAGGGGGTTGAATTTCCTTGCCCATACCGACTTTTACTTTTGTGCACACATGGGTTTCACATCAAAAATAATATTTTTCCTTGAAAAAAATTAAATTCTTCCAAGGGATAGTAGGGTCTTCTCTGAATGAGAAAGGCTACCTAAAGGATGAAATTTCTCCCTGGGCTGCCAAATTTCAACATTTAAAACATGAAATTGATCAATATTAAAAGACAACCAAAAATAAATAAATAAAGTTTTGAATGGTCTAATAATTTATCTAAATCAAATTTAAGAGAGACTAATATATATATATATATATATATATATGCCACATTAGAATGGATCAAAGAGAAGCAAACAAGGGTGGAGCAGTGCTATAGTATAGAGATGGCAAGCTTCAAGGGTGCTCTATCAAGTGAGTTTCCTCCTTAGGAATTGGGAAGAAGTTTTCTTATCCAAAGCATGATAGTATAGAGGATTGTAGTTTAAATTCATAGATCATCATTGATCTAATGAGATTGCTGGCCACATAGTGAGGCTAAACAATTGTCGCATGGTCTACACATTTGTGGGAATTTGATCGTCTAGGAAAACCCTTGACCACTGGATAAGGAATAATTGGAACCGTGAGGATGATTTCAAGATATCCATCAATGTTCAAGGGTGACTTTTAGTGACATCACTCTCTTTAGCTGAAATAGATGGGACCTTTGATAATAAACCTTGGTTTCCGAGTGGTGAAAGGTTGTTTATGTGATATTGGATTCCTAGTTTTGTCCAAGATTGGGTGTATTAGAAAAAGTCATAGTTTTGGTTCGTATGTCATATATTCCCAATGATTTTTTTATTGAACATAATCTAAAATTTATAGGATATGATTTAGGGTCATACATAAAAGCATTTAAATTCACCATGGAAGATAATCTCATGAAATATGATAAGGTTTGTGTTACTTTGGATCTTAGGAAGCCAATTCAAGAATGGATCTTACTCTTTTTAGGTGGTCACAAAAACACTTCCAAGATCTTAATTTCGATTGTATTCCATGTAATTGAAGATCATGTCATATATAGACATATGGAAAGAAAATTCCCTAATGCAAAGTGGAATACCTAGATGAAGATGGCTTTCAAAAGATTAAATTTAAAGGGGATGGGAGGAATCTTGGATTTCATCAAATAGGGTGGAAGCCCTCTTCAAAATAAGAGGGCATTAAGTACAACTCCCCTAATTAGAATCCTATTAAGGGGAGCTTCGAGAATCCATGGACAATGATTGTCTTGTCATATAACATTTGGGGGATTGACCTCGTAGTAAAACACAGAGATTTGGAAAAGAAGATTGAAGCAAAGATTATATATATATATATATATGTGTGTATATATATATATGTGTGTATATATATATATATATATATATATATATATATATATATATATATATATATATATATATATATATATATATATATATATATATATATATTATATATATATATATATATATTATATATACCTAGAAAACTTCAATTTTCCACTCTTCTGGGATCCAAACTTCTTGAAATTCATCCTCTTCTTCTCTGAGCACCTGTACAAGCCTCTAGATATCTAAAATAGCTTCTAACATATCTAAAAATGGATCAAACATGTCTCCAAGTGTCATTTTCCAAGTTGACTTAAAAGGCCAACTGACAAGGTTAGCAAGAGTTCCAACAAGTCCTCCACTCTCCATCAATCATCTCCATAGTTGTAGCACCTTTGACAGACCTGCAATACTCTATAGCACCATCATCAAGCCATCACATCACTACAACAAGTCATCCTCATAAGCATAGACATGAAGACCTAATGAAGATCTAGTTGACAATTCAACTAGTATGCCATCAACCATCTCCAACACATGTAGATCTGCATCATCAACCTGTAGCAACATTATCAACCAACCAATGCTATCATCTAACCATCATGAGTATGCCATTAAGTGTGCCATCATCATAGGATCAATCATCAATGCCAACACATACTAACACACACCAACTGCTCCATCAATCTACATCAACATGAGGTTGACATAAGAACATGACCTCATAAGGTTGACATCAATGCCAACACAATCATCCAATGCCAACACAACTTGCTACAACCATGCTATAATGAATGGCATCTACGCATAAGCTAGGCTACAAGTGGTTGACATCCATGCCAACATGATCTAGTTGTAATTATGAACCAATGCCATCATAAGCTAGTTATACCATGCACACCATAATGCCAAAAAAATCCCCCTTTAGCATTGATGGAAACCATACGCAAACTCGATACCATCGTCCTCTATCTATCCCCCTTTGATATCAATGGCAAAGTGCTAACTCCATATGAATAGGTAGCAAGAACTGAATCATAAACATTGGACTAATTTATCTCTACATGGCTGAAAAATAAGGCATATCGATGATCATCCATGCCTCCAATCATCATCCTCTATCTCTCTGCATATTAGAAACAACAAGCAATAAATTAACCAATCATCATTCAGAGCAGCATACCAACCAACAACTACTAGCAACAGGCAGCAATAGCCCAACGTAAGGCAACAATAAGCAACATATGAAACATCATCATAATAGAAACTATGAGCAACATCAAGTATAGCATCAACATGCACATGAGCATCAATCCACAATCTCCCCCATAACTACATAGTAGCACCTACCAAAATATATCATCACATGAGGCCCAACTGTCATAGCATAGTATGAGACGTAGCATGAACACAATGTATGATTGAAGTGAATAAGAGAAAATATATGCTCCCCATAAACACATGCCATCTCCAAGTTGTAGTGACCACTATCGCTGCAAACAATGCTTCCTTTGACAAATAGAAGCATCATATGGACCAAGACTCCACATGACCAAGACTCAAGTGACATATACATTGATAAATACATGATTTTAGCATCAACATAAGACCTCATACATGATTATTACATGACCTCAGGACTCATGACTATGACCCAAAAGATAGTACAATACAAGTGCATGGCTTCATGAGCATTTTACATGAATATGTTAATAATTACATAGTTGTTATGATCATCTCCTATGGACCAATGACTCAAATACATAATACATCATGACTATTATATCATCAGTATCCCATACATGTGGGTGCAATATGACTCCATAAGACTCCTCCAAAATAATCCTATCATCATGATGACTCAAAAACTATTGACTGGACAACTATTGACTAGACTCTCAACCAACACATAATGATGAATCAGTGGAAAATACATGGTTATAAAATCATCATACAATAGCTTAACATAGTTGGTCCATGTCACAAGTCATCCCAATACATCCTGAAATGATGATCACAATATATGAATGGTTGCACATATTTTCAACCATATATTAGTAGAAAGCAAAAACATATATATGGTTGGAAAATGTTCTCTTTTTCACTCATTAAACATATGTATAAAAGCTACAAAAGTATGAGTGAAAATATGAAGAATATGCCAAATAATCTAGGCAAATATCATAACATGCATAACTGCCCATGATCTCAATATACCTCCAATAGACAGGTTGATCCTGTGGACTTGAATGTGCATGAAGCTCAAATGAACTCACCATATGATGTTGCAACAACTCATCATACTCTCCCCTTGAGGTTATGCACCTCTCATGAATTCTATAGTCTTCTGTAAATATGTATGAATAATCATGGACTACAAGATGGAATGCTCTTCACTAGTTGAAGGGTTGTTGCTCATGCTTCCTCCATGTGGTCTTGGATTGCTTTGTATCCTCATTCATCTACTTCTTCTCTTGCTTCATTGGTTTTGTGCTAGATCCTCTTTGTTTTTGTTTCTTTTGACAATTTTTCCTTGAGTAACGGGGCAACAAACAATCTCTTGCCATATGGCCAAATCTATGGCATATACAACACTCCACATGGCCAAGAGGATCAACCCTTCTTCTGCTCAAACCATATCTAAACCTTGCATGAAATGTGTCTCTCCTCCAATGGTTAGACATGTAATCTATTGCCTTATGGCAAAACAAGTGACATGAGTAGAAATAACCATAAAAATCACAAGTATACCTATTAGACATTCTCCTTGGTTGTCATTGTTGGAATCTCTGTTGATTTGAACTATAAGTTCTTCTCTAGCAATTTGTTGCAATATGCCCAAACTTGTGATAGATATAACATTCTACATTATGCACAAAAGGAACAAAAGGACTTTGATTCCTTTGAAACTTTACAAATCTATCACGATCATCTCTAGCAACAAAAGATATTATGAATGTAGGTGCTCCTTGAGATTTTATTTTATGTTGTTGGTTTTGTTGCTTAATTAGTTGATGGTTCTGCTTATTTTTCTCTTGGTGGTCCTTTTGTTTGTTATTCGGCTGCTGGATATGCTTCTTGTTTCCTTGGATCTCATTTTTGTTGTTGGTATTGTTTGCTACAGGTTTATTGGGTTCTTCTTTGGTGTTTTTACCTGCATGCAAACTAGACTCACCCTTTTGAAATCCAAGACCGGATTTATCCAATGGTGATCTTTGGATCTCAAGCAAATTATCCAAGGCTACCGTGCTCTTCTCCATCTTTCGTTTCTTTCTCAAGGAAACCACTTCAACTTCTAATCTCTCAACCTCTTCTACATTCACTTGATATTTCTTCCTCGTGCCTTCATCAACTTTTTCTGATTCAACCAACTTAATATTTAGGCTGACAACTTCTTCATTGAGTTTAGCCTCCTTATATTCACAGATTTTCAATAGTTTTTCTTGATCCTTGCATGTCGTTCTTAGTCTAGAAATATCAACTCTAAGACTCTTAATAACATTTTCATCTTCACTAGACAAGTCATCATGATCAAAATATGAATCATCAAAATTATAACTCAACAAAAAATCATTAATATTTATACCTTTGGGTGCAAGATTTTCTGATTTCTTCTCATCAATTGTTGAATCATGTGCACTAGAAGAATGAGACACTTGTGGTTAAGGTTCTTGTTTTTTAACGCCCTTCTTATTTTTCTTCTTCTTCTTTGTCTTCCTGTTGTTCTTCTTCTCATTTTCCTTATTGCTGTTGGTACCATCTCCAAATATGGATTCCAGCTTGTCCCACATATCTTTGGCACATTTCAAACCCACTAGACTCTTCATATCACCATCATGGAGACTCTTGTAGATTATGCAACTTGCTTGTGCATCTTGCTGCAAAAATTCATCTACAATTGGATCCTTGCCACAGCGTTCCCTTACTACTTTCCAAATATTAGATCCACAAGATAATAATTTAGATTTAACATTCTTGTGCCATACCTTGTAATTTACAGCAGTGAGGACTTCCATTCTGGAAAAAAAAAAAATCGAATTCTGCCAAAAAAACCCCAGATCTACTCTCCAACAATCAAGCTGCAACCAAAAGCCCCACTCTGATACCAATTGTTGGAAACCTTTGAGCACTACTAGGGGGTGGTTCAATGGTGTGATCTATATACGATTTTTACCGTTTATTGCCTCACTTATTGAATCACACATATGTTAACAGCAACTCATTAAACATGTGCATCACATAAGCATAACTTAACGCCATAAGAAACAATATAAACAATAAACAATGCACACAATCACATAATCACACATAAGACACAAGATTTCTAGTGGAAACCCTTCTAGGAGAAAAAACACCCTTGTTTTTGTTGCTCTGCTATGAATTTTTATTATGTCAAGCAATTGGTCTTTTACATAGCTTGTTGACTCCCATAAGCATGGAGACTTGACCTCATATAAACACCAATCGGTTAGGAGACTCGATATTATCGGTCATCTCGGAAGACTATATTCTATACAGATCTACGAATTAACATCCATTCAAAGACACCATGATCAATCGATCCTTGCCCAACTCTGATTGGACTATCCAACTACCATTAGATGAGAAATTGTTCCTTTTGTTGAAGCTTCGATATCACTGCTTCTCTCTCATGAAGTCATTGCTCCACTACCACTATGTGAACCTCCTTTCATCAAGTTTCAAATTGGATCCAAGACTCTCTGCTACATAAGAATTCATCTCTACATACATTCACACAGCAGCAAGATCTCATCATCAAATCAAATAAAGACTCCACAAAACATATGCTCTCCAGATAGAAAAATTGTGGCCACATCAAATATAAAAACAATCAAACCCTCACAACAATAGAATGTTGTATAATACAAATAACATCATAAGACACTATGGATATGTGCCAAATGCATGAGCAACTCTTTCAAAAACAAGTGTGAGAGGATCACAAACATATACTCCAGCAAAATACAAAAACTTATCCAAATAATCTCTACTCTTGTAGCTTCAATTTTGATCTATTCTGTAGCATACTTCAAATCTTCTCACTATTCAATCATTAACATTCATTCATTGTAGCATCTACGCTCTACTTAAAGTGTGAAGCATAATCACTCTATGTGGCCTTCTCTCCACTCATACACTCAACATTTAACACCATCAACAACCACTAAGCTCCAAAGATAAGAATATAAAACCTATAGGGAGAAATTGACCTTGGGGCTAGGATCAAGGGTGCACAAATTGGACCAAATCAATCCACCAACATCACTACTTGTGCACTTAAGGTGTTCACATCATTGGAAAACCTTTTCAAACCTTTTTTTGACCTTATCCAATTAATTTCAAAACTTCTAGGAATTACCAAGTCAATTTTTACCCAAGCAGCGCGAGGAATGCGGGGAAAAATTAGTCCCATAATGTATACGCTAATGTTGTGAGGTAAACCAGCATATGTATAATGTACCTATGAAGGAAACTAGCATATACCTAGAAAACTTCAAGTTTTCCACTCTTTTAGGCTCCAAACTTCCTCAAATTGGTCATCTTCTTCTCTAAGAACCTATACAAGCCTCCAGACCTCTGACATAGCTTCTGACACATCTGCAAGTGGATCAAACATGTCTCCAAGTGTCATTTTCCAAGTTGACCTAAAAGGCCAACAAACAAGGTTGGCAGAATGTCAACAAGTCCTCCATTGTCCATCAATCATCTCGATAGTTGCAACACCTCTAACAGACCTGCAATACTCTGTAGCACCATCATCAAGCCATCACATCACTAAAACAAGTAATCCTCATAAGCATAGACATGAAGACCTAATGAAGACCCAGTTGACAATTCAACTAGTATGACATCAACCATCTCCATCACATGTAGATATGAATCATCAACTCGTAGCAGCAGCATCAACCAACCAATGACATCATTTGACCATCATGAGTGTGTCATCATCATAGGATCAAACATCAATGCCAACACATACTAACACACACCAACTACTCCATCAACATGACCTCATAAGGTTGACATCAATGCCAACACAATCATCCTAATGCCAACAAAACTAGTTGCAACCATGCTACACTGAATGGCATCTACACATAAGCTAGGCTACAAGTGTTTAACATCAAATCCAACATGAGATAGATGCCCTTATGAACCAATGCCATCATCAGCTAGCTGGATCATGCACACCATAATGCCAACAAAGACAAGTCAAGGGCTTCCACAAGTTAACCAAGGACAACTGTGGAGATATATCTCTATAGTCAAATCAAAATACAATTAAGTAAAAATTATCTTTCTATGGAACTTTTGGATGACTAATATTTTTTTTGAAATTTTTCTATAGTTTCTTCTTTGTTACAAGTGGTTATGGTCCTATTCTATAAATTTTAAAATATTCAAGATAGATTACTTTGTCAAATAAAGAAACACCTTATATAGATTTCCCCTAGGTGGTTCATATTTTCGCATGACTTTAGGAGCCTATGAAAAAAGAATTGTTGGTTGGAAAGAGCAATGAACTATTGGGAAATTTCATAAAGGAATATCCATTGGCATATAAGTAACCAAATAATGCGAATTTTACTAGGAATAATAGGAGGAAGGACCAAGATTTGTCTTGAAAATACTAGACAAGTTTTCAATTTATAAATCTTGTTGGGAAGAAAATGATGTTGAAATCTCTTTGATTATGAAAAGGAATCTCATAACCATTGGTTAATCTTGAAGATTTTGGTTAAATGAGAAACTACATGAAACATTCCTTTTCATTTGAAAAATATGTGGTATAAACTATTTAACCTAAGAACAAAAATTTGAGAGTGGTGTGAAGAATAATTGCATCTATCTATATCCAAAATGTTCATTTTTCATAAGAAATTACAAAATATATTTTTTTCTCCTAAAAGATGAACTATCAAGGATAATTGGGATATTTTAAAGGATAAGGATGAGCTTGAAAACATTATGATTGCATTTTAAAATAAGGTAGAAATACCAATTTTTTTTCTTGATATTTTGGAATATGAGAATTACTTGAATCAACAAACGGATCATAACTGTAAAATGAAAGATATAATCTAGAAGTAAAAATACTCAATGAGATTATTTTATTTATTTATTTTCCATATTTGCTACAAAGGTAGAAGATCCCATATTTCCCTCTCAAGGATGTCTTTAGAGAATGGGCATTTGAAGGAAGGGCGTGAAACCATTTCCAATGAGGCTGGAAGGTTTCCAAGGAACCTCCTAGGGATTCGAATGAAGAATAAACATCAATGTTCGAGGTCTAAATTTTTTCAAATCAAGGGTGAGCTATTTTCTTAATCAAATTCTCTTATGCATTGGCACTCTATCTAGAAATATATTAATTGATTTCACTTCCAGTTTAGTTGATTTATAAGAATCATAGTTAGCTATGTAATGAAAAAAAATCAAATGACTAATGGAGATAGATTCGCTAAATAAAAATATTTTCAAAATTGTCATAAATAAAAGTGGGTTTGATTTCAATTACAGTTCAGTGTATTTATAGGAATCATCATTAGCTATATAATAAAAGAATTTCAAATTACTAATAAAGATAAATTAGC
>APFE030456667.1:0-23497 GCA_000404065.3 Pinus taeda | reverse complement strand
CCCATGGTATTCACTTGGAATGTAGCCTATTTAAATGGGGGATTTAAACCAGAATAGATCCATCTTTACTCTAGATCTACTAACCCGTGAGAGATTGTGTTGCCACGTTTTTGAAATCCCTCCCTCTCTGTACAAAAAAAAAACTACACTGTTATAGCTGGTAATTCTTGAGTAGTGGGTTATGTAAAAAATTGATCTTTGTTTTGTATTTGTTGTAAAAAATTGGACTGGACTATTATATGTTTGAAATTTCAGTAGAGCTTGATGCATTGAATCCATTTGTCTTTAGTGGGATATTAAACCAGCTGAATTCTGGGTAGTGGGTTATGTAAAAATTGAACTTTGTTTTGTATTTGCTGTAAAAAAATTGGAATGAGCTTTCAACAACGGTTTGTGCAGTAAATAGCATTAGACTGTTGGGTTTTGTCCGAAATGAGGTTGAACACAACTTCTTGTCTGCAAAGTCGGTTGTTGGGCGAGCCACCAAAAGGGTCGTTGTATCCAACCGAGAAATCATGCACATTATGTTTTTGGTTTGAAAATTATTTCACAACTATTGTTCTTTTATTGCACAATTTGAAATTAGATAAAACTTGTACAAATAAATTTTAAAAGTCATATGATGGGCAGTGTAAAAATAAAAACGTCATAAAAAAATTCCTTGACAGGTAAGGTCACCCGTCAAATTTAACCCCTGATTATGGGTTTTTAGCACAACTAAGATTACAACAATAATGCATTGATTTTCTTTAAATGATTTAATGAAAATGCGTGGAGGGTATGGGATTTTTGGGTATGTTTGACATTATACTAAATATTTGGTTTGCTTTAGATCAACTTAGCTAAAAATTTTGAAAGACTAAACAAGTCAAGTTTTTTAATTCGAGTACTTGAAGTATAAAATATTTTAAATTTTTAAATTATAATGGTTAACTAATTTTATTTAAAATTTTGAATTTATAATATATCATTGATTACATAATTAATTTTTTTAATTATTATTTTAAAAATTTAATATCATATTAATAATAGTTTTTGAAATTTAATTTCTTTATTTTTCTCGGTAAGAACTGCTTGTTACTGCGAATTCATTCGTTTGCAATGAGTTATTATTATATCTATATTGATTTGCACCAAATTTATCTACATATTATTCTATTATTTGCTGCTTTGTCTGTGCAAATTCCGTTGCCAAATTAACATTTTTACTATATTATTAATATATATATATATATATTTATATATTTATAGATATATTACTCTCTGGAATTTACAGTCTCAATTTATTCTGTTATGGCTGCTTTGTGTGTGCAATTTCAGTTGCCAATTTTACTATATCTATATATTATTATATATATATATACAATCTCTGAATTTAACAGTGGCGTACCAAGCCTGTTTTGCTTAATATGCAAGCTTATTTGATTGTATATGCCAATTCTGCATTTCAAACCACTTTACACATACACGATCACCAAATATTAGGCTATAAAAGCTGTCTGCAGAGCAACAACAAAATGTGATATGTTAATTCTTCCTGGTCATGGTCATGAAATTCATGGCAGATATAAATCCTTTTTGAACTAATATTTTAAAATTTAAGGACCTATTAAGTTTTCCATGCCACTAGACACCTATTACTGAAATGAAAAAGAATTGTGCGTTAAAGCGAAGTTGTAGGAAGCACATTTAAAATTTCAGATATTTCATGGCTACCCGGGAGAGTGCTTGGGATTTTTTAAAAGTAAACTTATTCTAATAAGAGTGAAGTATATTTAAAATTTTAAATATCTCATAATTGCAGGGCAGGAGAGTGTAGGGGCATTTTTTAAAAGAAAACATATTCTATTCTCTTAATAGATTCACAAAATCTGCATCGATAGAACTACATATGTAATTTGAAAATCAATTTCTAAGCATCCAAATTTAGTTTATAGCACTAACTGGACATGCATATATTAAGAAAAACATTTTCTTATGGAACAACTCCCCATTCAAAGTAAATTCAATCATTTACAATTCATGCTTTCCGCTTCCTGTAACCCTAAGGATTGCTTTAGATCAGTTAGATTTCTTTATTCCAAGTGTTGGAGTCACGATTTCCATTAGTTAACTCCAAGGATTGTTTTAGATCAGGTAGATTTCTTTATTCCAAGTGTTGGAGTCATGATTTCCATTACACCAAAAGACACATCGTTAGATTTAAGCAAGCACATGCCACGAAACACACGGGGAGCGTTGACCTTCTACCATTAGTTAACTCCAAGGATTTCTTTAGATCAGTTATATTTCTTTGTTCCAAGTGTTGGAGTCAAAGACAAATCGTTAGATTTAAGCAAGCACATGCCACGAAACACACAGGGAGCGTTGACCTTCTACCATTAGTTAACTCCAAGGATTGCTTCAGATCGGTTAGATTTCTTTATTCCAAGTGTTGGAGTCATGATTGTCGTTAACTCGCGTTGACCTTCTACCATTAGTTAACTCCAAGGATTGCTTCAGATCAGTTAGATTTCTTTATTCCAAGTGTTGAAGTCATGATTGCCGTTAACTCCAAGGATTGCTTCAGATCAGTTAGATTTCTTTATTCCAAGTGTTGGAGTCAAAGACACATCGTTAGATTTAAGCAAGCACATGCCACAAAACACACGGGGAGCGTTGACCTTCTACCATTAGTTAACTCCAAGGATTGCTTCAGATCGGTTAGATTTCTTTATTCCAAGTGTTGGAGTCATGATTGCCATTACACCGAAAGCACATGCCACGAAGATCAGTTAGATTTCTTTATTCCAAGTGTTGGAGTCATGATTTCGATTACACCAAAAGCACATGCCACGAAACACACAGGGAGCGTTAACCTTCTACCATTAGTTAACTCCAAGGATTGCTTCAGATCAATTAGATTTCTTTATTCCAAGTGTTGGATTCATGATTGTCGTTACTCCAAAAGACACATCGTTAGATTTAAGCAAGCACATGCCACGAAACACACGGGGCGTTGACCTTCTACACTGCCATTAACGGAGAGCCAACAATCTCCCCCCAATGCAAGCCCAATGTGTTTCGAACTCAAGACCTCTGGCTTTGATACCACTTGTTGGAGTCACGATTGCCATTACACCAAACCCTACAGGTGTTAGTAAACAGACACATCGCTAGATTTAAGCACATGCCACGAAACACAGGTGGAGCGTTGACCTTCTACACTGCCATTAACATGGAGCCAACACCAAGTACAATGTACATTATATTGTTTATAATATGGATACAGAGTTTTCCGGCTAGCCGCTACACGTAGATATCACAAATTTTTACCAAGTACAACGTACATTATATTGTTTTATAATATGGATACAAAGTTTTCCGGTTAGCCACTACACGTAGACATCATAAAGTTTTTTGAGTTTTCCAGTTCGCCACTACACGTAGATATCATAAATTTTTTTTGACTAATCCTCGGCTGATATAGAGTGCTTTTTTAGCTTTATGACAGTTTTATACTAAACTCAAATCAATTGTAATTACAAATAGCAATTGTCCCAAAAAGTACAAAGATAGGTTGATAGGATTATGAAATTGGAATTGTTGAATTTTTCTAGAAGAGATGTTGGTTCAAGCCTAAAGGATGACCAATGTGGGATGGCTAAAGTCTTTCTAATTGTTTTTCGTTATAGTAAAATTTGATAATTCATTGGTTTTACTTTCAAAAGTTTGAAGGAATTTGAAGAGTATGTATAGAATTGCTTTGTGGGATTTGATCCCAAAATCATTGATTTGTAAATACATACTCAATGAAATGTTAATTGATTGAAACCCTACATAAATGTTTGATATAAGCAAATAAGCTGGAAATTTCTCTACAAAATTATTTGGTCATCACTATAAGCATGCATAAGCCTTGACATATTCTATTAGATTCTCTACCATGCATTAAAATGATATCGCGTACCTTCAAAATCTCATTGTTGATTAAAATTTTTGTCCTTGAATTTAAGGTAATTTATCTTTATGTTTCAAAACATTTTTGTTTATGAATTTGATTTCAATTTACAACATTCAAAAGAAGCTTCTTTTCCTGAAATAAAGGATAATATTGCAGGATTGAATCTCTATAATCATTCTGCACACTCGGCAAGGGCAGTCTATAGAAAATAATTTCGAGTAGATGGTTACAGCTTATAAACCCCCGATTTCAGTTAGTTAAACATCTTTGGAGGTTTCAGGGGTTATATTTGATCAACTTTAAATTAATTTGGAGTAATGCTATCGTAGCTTATAAGCTTGCATGCTGTAAGGTGTTGCACATTTTTACCTCTTACAAACCTACCAGGCATGCAGATCAACACAAAAATACTTTAACAATACTTTAAAAATCTTATAAAAACATAATATTACATGAATTATTTGACTTCAAAACTACAGATTTGACTATTCTCCCATATCATATAGAAAAAGGTATATCCAAGATTAAGCTAAAAAAAAAAACATTGTTTTCAATTCAAATGCATATGTTCCAGAAAACCCAACTGTGGCATCACACAAATGAATCCGACATAAAAGATTACAACTGGATTACTCATTTAAAATCATGAATAAAATCTTGAAACATTTTAAGAACAAATTATTCACAAAATTCATCATTTAACTATACAACAATTGAGACCATGAAGTTTTGTTGTTGAGAATGATTATACAGATCCAAATTTTAGCTGGTGAAGACGAGATGGTAGGGATGGCTGTAACGAGGGTTTCTAGTGCATCTGGGCTGCACTCAAGACGGGAGACAAGCAGCACCAATCGCTGCAAGGAGCTCAGGACCTCTGCAAGGAAGCCCTTGGCTTGGATATTTGGGAGATCTAGAGGCCCATACATTTTCCTGAGCAAAACGATCCCCATAGGGCAAGAAACTTGTGGAGCAGAGCAACGAGGGGAGTCAAAGGGCTGTAGAGAAGAAATCCTAAGCAGTCGGAATGGCAAAAGACGTGTAGGGAAGAAAGATGGAGTGCACACGGAAATGATGATGAGGGTTATTGTTGCAATAGCTTTCGCGTCAGTGCAGATCCATGGTCAAGAGATCCACAACGACCAAAGTTCAGAAGCAGGCAGTCTTTACGACATAAACCCTGAGGTAAGGGAAAGAACATTTATTGTTTACCTAATACGCAAACAAGAGTTTGGAAGCGCTTTTCTTGTCTGGATTTTGAATGGATCTAGGACAACTTACCCTGTCATGGAGGATGGAAATATTAGTAGATTTGGTACTAATCAAACAGATCAGGAACACAAAGGATTGAATAACCCATGCGAAGTTCGGGCCACGATACCCCATCGACATGGCTTACGGGGCTAAAGAACTGAAGAAAGACTGAAAGGCAAGTTGAACGCCGGAAAGTTAGTGGTTTGGAACAGGACGTCAAGGTTAATAGATTGAGATCATTCTCAGAGGGATCCATACCCCACATTGACGGACATGACAAACAACTCTCAACTGGCAACAAGATTTGGATCCCTGGTAAGTACCCACATCTTCCAAGTATTTATCAAAACCTCGGCCAGAAAAACACAACTACTTTGGGTAAAAGAGACCGACTCTGTAAAGCAACTGCAGAATCTTATACTGCAACAATTTGGATATCCCACCAGATCACAAAACTTCATACACGGGGTAGAGTACTTCAAGACACAAAGTACCTCAAGGATTACAAAATCACACCCTTGTCAACAATAATTCTCAATCTGAGAATAAGAGGGGGTGCGATAGACAACAACAGGAATCCATTCAGGGGCGAGGGAAGTGGGACTGGTACAATAAAAACTGCAAGAACACATCAGGGGAAAAAACGGGCAGTATATCCTTCAAAAACATTCTTCAAGTGAAAAACACAGCTGAAGCAACACCAAATCAAACAAGTATGGACGCAAGGCCAAAAATTGTGGAACAGCTGAAGAATACCCTAGAATATAACATATATATACCAGAAATAGATTAGCACTGCACTATATATGAAAGACAAGCAATAATATGTAGATTCAACTATTTTTGGCCCAAACAGGTTGATCTATTTCATTGGATCTTTACAAATTGGACTGCACAATGTGAAATACATCTATGTTCCAAGGGTTTCTTCATAGTGAACTTTTCTACAACGGAGGCTAGAGACTTCGTAATACAGGAAGGTCCTTTGTTCTGGGGATCCATAGGACTCTTCATCACACCATGGTTTCCAGATTTTGATGCAAATATAATGGTTTTCCCTAAGATGCCAGTTTGGGTACAGCTACACAATCTCCCAATACACCTCTGGAATTAACAAGTACTAGTAGGAATCGGTAATACTATTGGGAGTTACATCAAAATGGACACCCAAAGACTCGAGGAAATAATCTACACTTTTGCATGAATATGTGTGGAAGTAGATCTCAGCAAAGGTTTTCCAGACCAAATACAGCGGGACCATAGACATAGGAGCTAGAATTAGGTTCTAGATTATGAAAATATTGCATCTAGATGCAGAACATGTCGACAAATAGGACACCTACAAAGCACATGTCCAACAACCAAAAAAGACACTCGTAGGAAGAAGAAAATGGGAAAACAAGCCAAGGGATGGAAATTTCCTCCACCACTCTCAGATGACAAGGAGGAAGAAGAGGTGGAATATGTAACCCCCAATGAGACCAAATAGATGAACAAAGAACCAAAAGTAGAAGACGTAAATCCACAAGAACATATAAATGTACAGTCGGAAAGGATATCAGAAACAATGGATATGAGTAGATCCAAATGTCAACACATATCAAACACATTAGATTTTGATAAAGACAATCACCAACCTATGGCTGATACAGCACTAGCACTTATAACTCTAACAGAGTCTCGGGGGGGATGGAGCAAGGTTGAGAAGAAAAAAGGGTGAAAATATTGACTTTGCCCCCATTTGTACATTATTACTTGTTTCATGTTTTTCTGAAAACTGAACACCCTGCATGGTGATGGATGATACATACATCTTTTTTTAACAAAAACTGAGCACCATTTTTTATTATGGCTCACAGAGATGGCTAAGGGCCAATGAAGCATATGCCGAAAGGCATCTACAACATGTAATTTTTCAATTATAATGAAATATTACAATTTTTCCAGTGGAAAAGAAAAACAATTGAGACACACTCACTGCATGTCCCCAGCTTTCCCACCATGGTAAATACCGAGCAAAATTGAGGATTCAAGGTGATTATTCACATATTTATCCAAGATAACTTTTTTTGGCCAATTAAAAATAGTTAGTAAGTATATCTCTCTTTTGAACTCTAGCACATCCATGGATTTCAATACATTCATTACTTTATACTGAGGAATTATCCTCCTCTCCAAGCTGAATAAAGGCAGAACTGGATACTTCAACAAATCATCCAATGAAAGACTCACAGATTTAACCATAAAATCTACATTACACTTCAATTTTTCCACAAAATGGGACAATTGCTGTGGTTGCCAACGAACTAATCCAGACATTTGTTTTTTCTGAGAATCCTAAACAAATCAAACTCTGCAATTTTAATTCAAATGTTTCTTTCCCTAGTCCGGAAATCGCACATATGGTGGCACTAAACAATTTTGATCCCTTCATAAACCCAAGATTCTCGACCTGTTTAAAAAGTTCCATACTTTTTTACTCTGCAACCTTCAGTAGAAGGGGTCGCCTCGCCACTAACTGTGATAATGTTTTATCATCAAAGCCTAATGTTAGATGATGTGAAGCTCTCGATTTAAGCTTATCTTCGCTGATATTAAGTATTCTTGAACACACACTTCATAACGAAATGAATTTATCAAGAAAACTGAAGTAAAATTAAATACAATCATTTTTTTAGATTTGTTAGTTTCTCTCCTCACATAATTGGAACATAATGGTTTTTAAATAATAATTTAATAAAGATGAGTGTTACACAGTAATTTGTCACCATTGGTCACCGTCCCTATTACCCCTTTTTTCGTACATTGGAGGTTACATTCCGGGACCTGTGAGCAGTGACATAACCTAAAAACACTTGCATTATGTTCCCCTGAGTATGTACTTCATGTTCCCTGAAGACACCTTCTACAAATTATCCCTGAAAAGTTCCCTTTCTCCATTGGTGCAGGTACACAGTGTCTTATCCGTGCCAATCATTGAGATCCTCAAAAAGGGGCGCACCCATTGGCACTCTGTCCTAGAACAACACTCGCGCCAACTAAGTTTGGTAAATGATTTTTGGCCAACGCGCGCCCTTATGTTTTTTCCTTTCAGCTCATGAAGTCTTTTGAAGGAAAAATCCATCTGATAGAGGTCGAGAGTCATCATCTATCCTTGACACCTATCCTCAGTAGCTTTTCAGAGATAATGTCGATCCACAATGGGCGTCCTGGTACATTGAATCTTCCTCCCTTCTCCATCTATAAAAGTCTGTCCTCATGCATTAGACAAGCTAGTTTTTTAGTTCTCGAGTAATGCTAGAGTGATAGTAAGAGTTTTGAAGCATAGGGAGGTTATGCTGCCAGAATCTTGAGAGAGAGAAGGTCTATTGCAAGGCATACATAGCTGCTCGCCCAGCCAGAGAATAGGTTCAACGTCAGAACCTTGGTTGTATCTTTCTCTGCTATTATTCATTAATAGACGACTATCATTATGGTTCCACTCTTATTGTCTTTATAATGATGATTGAGTTATATCCTTTCTGACTGATATATAGTAGCATGTATTGGATTTTATGCTTGTATTTGTGTCGTTCTTTGCATGTGCAGGTGTCCGTTCACGAGGATCGTGGGGATTCTGACCAGCCAGAGCAAAGGAACGGGAGCGACGACTCTTCTACAAGTATTAGCGTTGGAATCCAGGTAGGCCCTCGTCATCGATCTTTGATTTACAATTAGGAACCTGCGTGTTAGCGTTGTTTGATTGTTGCTAGACCCCATTTGGGCTAGTGGGATCACCTCTTTCCGTAGAGGGGATTTACCTGTTCAACAATTTGGCGACTCCGCTGGGGAAGCTAGCTTGTTGTTCGATTTGTAAACTTTGGACGGAGCCTGAAGTATGGCCAGATAGCCTTCGAAACACTATTGCTTTGCATTAGTGAAGTAGATCAAAGCCACTTCAGTCAATCTCCGGTTTCGTTTACGGACTGAACAACTTGGAGTTTGTCTTGCCTCTTTGGTTTTCTCTTGTTTGCTTGCTTGGATAGCTTTTTGGATTGAATTTCTTGCTACCTCTTGCTTCCTGGCCTTCCTAGATACTGTAAACCAAGCTTTGGACCGCTTGTTTTTCTTTTTGACTTGGCAAACTTTATTAGCACGGATTTTCCTCTGACAGTCGCGCCAGTTGGTGCATGTTGCTAACTGACAACTCGCGCTAATCCCTTTATAGCGTGAGTTATAGCCTGACAGTCGCGCCAGACTTGTTAACCTTTTCAGATCACTTTTTTTTCAGCCTTCTGAGCTTGGATTTGTATCTTGCCATATCTTTTGCAGCTTCTGGAAGTGTGTTAGACCTTCGTGTGACTGGTTATTACTTTTATCCTTCAGTTGTTTGCTTATTTCTATCGATTTTCTATCCTAGCCCTAGAACACCTAGTGGCGTTGCATGTCGAGCCTTCTGTGGGAAGTTGTGGTTTGATAATCCAGTCAGCTTTTTGGTTGTTTTCCGCACTCATCTAGTGGTTGTGAAAGTTTGATATTCTATGCTTCAAGTGATTCACTTCTAGTTTGTTTGATCTTTGCTTGACTTCATCTGAACTTAGATCACATGGTTCATTGAAAGTCTTTGTGTTTTTCCTTGCTTTGACAGGTCATCTTGATGTTTCAGAATTGGTTCTATTTCCATTGAGTGAATTGTGTTTGTTTACACTTGTGAATATCTCTTGAGGTTTGTTAAGTGCATTATGCTATCTTAAAATAAGACAGAAAAACAAAAGATCTTTTTGCATTATATTAATTAGCATTTATTGTTATTTGTTGCTTTTAAAAAGAAAAAGAAGAAAAAACTTTCATTTCTTGTTATAAGCTGCATTAGGATCTTTGTTGATCATTTTGTTTGTGTAAAGATCTCAACTCTCCTGTAGATAGAGTTCATTGAATGAAATGATATAATTTTGGCATATAGTTTGCATTTAGGAAGTTTCGAGAGATCACATATGGTAGGACCAAAAAACCGAAACATAATTGAAGATAAACTGTGAAATAAATTGAATGAACCTAACAACGCATTGGAACATAACGCAAATATTCTAGAGGTCTAGGTTAGAGACGTGTTCCAACGTCTTTAAACCTAGTAGCTTACCGTCGAGTGGTTGGGTGATTCCTCCACAGTGAAATGATAAGTTCCAGTACGGATTGTGCTCCCACGTACCGTCGCGTATATATTGGGAGACCCCTATAGGCTTACAACCTTTTATCCATATGAAGCCGAGTCTGCCGCCTTACAAGCCGTAATGCACTGAACACAGCATTCGGGAAGATTGACTGCAGTACGGGAAGTCCTTGGTTTTCATCTGATTTCCAAGGTGTATAAGCAGTTTTACGGATTGTTTGGTAAACCTCTTACCTAGTTCTCCAGAGTAGTCACTTTTGATCCTTTTCGGACTCCCTAAAAGAAAAGGTGTAAGTGAGCGTCTTGTCACTATGTGCTCATTAAATATTCGAAGGAGACTAGAGTCATCTTTTCGTCCTTTTCTCGACTCTTAAAACATGAAAAGGTCAAGTTCAGTGTCTTAAAATTTATTTGACCACGATCACATATAACCCGGTTAAATTTTGTTGCGTTAGTCTGAGTAGGGACTGGTTTCGTTAAATTCCCTAGGATTTTGTGAAGTTTCATCCTGGCGGAATTACCAATCTTGTCTTCCGAGATCCTGGTTGTGAGTCAAATTCTTCCTATTGTTCCAAGTATACAACCGCTTAACTCTCGTGCTCCAGGCGACGAGGACTACCAATTTTATACGAACCCTATTTGGGAACCTTCTCAAAACGGTATCCCTTTTTGGGAATACACTTCTCCTCAGAAACCATTTCCTTCTAATATGGAAAACCCATCCCCTACTATGACTGACGAATCCGGCATGCCAGGGGACGAGATTCCCAGCACAATGGAATCTACACATGTTAGTAGAACTGCTACTACCGGGGGATTACCTCTTGGTTATAGAGCATTATGTGATTTTCTATCATCTCCTTTTCCGACTTCTATTTGGTCACCACCCGTCTTCTCAAATACGGAGCCTTTGACTCCACCACCTCGCGGTACAGTTGTTACCTTAGTGACAACCCCTCCAATGGTATCTATGGCTTCTTCGATCCCTATTTTTAGTCGACCTTCGACCTATTTATTCGCAGGCTTTGATCCTACATCGAATGTCTCACTTGGAGGGAAATATGATCAGTATCTACCACCTCCTGGGACTAGGACAAGTCAGCTGTCCGTCGAAGAGATTTCAGTTCCGCTGTCCATAGATTGGGGTTCCACCTCTTATCACGGTGGTCAAGCGTCATATGCACAACCTGAACAACCACATCAGCAAAACCTACAAGGACAATCCTTCCAAGGAAACCCTTTCACTTCTAGTGTTCCCTTTTTCACTCCTCATACATAACCTACTGGTAATCCAAGCCAACCTTCCACTCAGCAAGCTCAGCCTGGTATCCAGCAAGGTTCTCATACTGGACAAAGTGGTCAATCATTTTTTAACCCCAATCAACCTAACGTCCAGTATATCCAAGTTTTTGGCCAAGCTGTCTAATCAATTGGTCAACCAACTGTCCAGTATACTCAATCTTCTGGAAAAACTGGTTACCCTCAAACACAGCCATCTGGTATGATAGGACAACCCTCTACTGCACAACAGCAACCTTAGTATCAGCAGGTAGGTCAACCTTAGTATCAGCAGGTAGGTCAACCTCAATACTAGCAAGGTTATCCTTCTGCTCAGATAGCCCAAGGTTATCCGTCTACTGGCGCTACTCAATCCGGCACTTGGACCCAAGTAGGATCCCAAAATCCATCTAGTTCTCAAATGCAGGCTAGGGTTCAATCTCAACCATTTTATCAAACTCAGCCTGTGTCTCAAACTCAATTTGGGGTCCCACCACACTACGGTTATCAACAACCTCAAGGGCAACCTTTGTTTGCCCCTTACCAAAATTATCAACAACCATATGCTACTTTTGCAGCATCGTTTGGTAATCCATACGCTAGGGGGCAAAACACAAATCCCTACGGCCAGCACACCATGGGGCCAAATCCGTCACGGCAAAGCCCATGGGGGCAACCACCACCTGGTTGGAACCCGGGTGCTCCATCCTACCAGCAGCCCTAGATGTCTTTTAATCCTCAGTTACCATTCTTAGCAACTTTAGAATTACCGGATGTGTCCAAACTGACTAATGATCCTATTCTTCATAATCCTTATTGGCCTCTGGTTCCCACCAAAATTCCTGGTGACTGTCCAAAATTTGATGGTAAAGCTAATGAAGATCCACAAGCTCATGTCATGACCTATCATCTTTGGTGTTCATCCAATTCATGGCTTGATGATTCAATTCGGCTTCGCCTTTTTCAGCGGACTCTCACTGGCTCTGCCGCTAAGTGGTATATTGAGCTCAATCGCGAATCCTTTCAGGATTTCAACTTTTTGGCTATGGAATTCCTTACTCATTTTCAGTTGCCCATTCGTTATGAAACGGGCACGCACCTCCTCACATCCTTAATACAGACAATAGCTACGCATATCTCTAATCACATCCATGAATGGAGACGGCATAGACGTATGACTAAATTTTGGATTCCCGACCGGCTTCTTACGGATTGGTTCATGACTTTGTTCATCCCTCCAATAGCTCGGGACATTGCTATGGGAGCGTGTGTTACTGAAGAGCAAGATATCGTGCGCGCTCAATACCTCGACTTAGTTTATTCTCAGTCAGGTACATTGTATGATTATTTGCCTAATGCCCCTAGACCAGGAACATCCAAAGCCCCGCCAACACCTACCATTGATGGCATTATTGGGTCTGTTAGTTCATCCTCTAAGAAAAATTCCGCGAATCCTAGGAAGCAGAAGTCAAATGCTCCAATTGAAACCACTTCTCAGGTTATACCTACATCTAAACCTACTTCCGAGGTTAATGTCGTTCAGTCCACCAAGACAAACAAAACCTCGAAAGCAAAAAAGAAAGAGAAAGTGAAAAATAAGCCAGAACAACCTAAACAGGAACCACCTAAACCTCAATCTGTGGAGAGTGCCAAACGCAAACCCAAGTATCCTTGTCTTATCTGTGATGAGGATCACTATACCAAAGACTGCCCTCGGCGGTCTGAAGTTAGTCGTTTGTTGAAAGGTGCTCCCGGGGTCCCTGCGGTGCTTAAAGAACCCTTTCCCTCACAGCAAACTCAAATGGTCGCTGACCCCTCTCAACCTCCCTCTTCCTTCGGTTCCCAAGTGTTCATGGCGGGCACAATACCTGTTATATCAGTACTCGAACAAAATATTATCCATCTGCCGGGAAGGAGCCTGAGGTTCCCCCCAGTGCTCCTCCATTCAGTTCAAGCCCTCTCCACATCGAGAGACCTAGTACTGAAACGCCTCTTCGACCCCCTCCAAAAGGAGTACTCCAGAAATCTTCTTACAACCCAAATGCCCGTGCTGCTCAGCACTACAATATCGTTGAGGATTTAGCCCAGACTCCATCGGCTATGTCCGCTTTAGAAGTTCTCTAGAGCTGCCCCTCTCAGAGGAAGTCCTTTCTATCCGCTATCGGCGGCATAGACCCAGCTGACTCGGATTTAATTACGTTTGACTTAGATCGCCATACACAGAGACTGCCTCCCCAAATTGCATTCCTTATACAGGTCGTTATTGATAAGAAAATTATCCATCGTACAGTCATCGATGAAGGTGCTTCAACTTGCATCATGTCTGTTGCCTGTTGGAAAGCTATTGGCTCTCCGACGTTGAGTCAGTCTCCCACAACCTTGGAAGCTTTTGATGGAAGAGCATCCCGTCCTTATGGTATACTCCCACGCTTACCCATCTCTTTGGAAGGGAAAACGGTCGAGATGGAAGTTGAAGTCATTGATGCTACTCTAACCTACAACCTCCTTCTCGGACGCGGCTGGATTTATGCAATGCAAGTTGTTGCTTCATCTTACTTTCGTATCATTCGTTTCCCTCACCAAGGGAAGATTATTACGGTCGACCAGCTGTCATTCTTCGCTTCCTCTTTGGAAGGAACTATCCCTTTTGTGGAGCATACCTCCAAATCAATTGACAGTCTAGGTCACGGGCTTTTCAAAGATCCCGCCCTTATGGGTGTTTTTCCAGCCCCGCCCCCGAATGTCGCTTCCGTCAATATGATTTCTACTTGTCTGGATCCATGGATTGTTCCTCCCATTGACCAAGTAGATTCTTGGGGCAACCAGATGCCGTTGAGTCCTGCTGAACTCAACTATGTTGAAATCATAGCTGCATCGGCTCTTTCTTCTGAACTTGCTCTTTCAAGCAAGATTTTCCACACGTTCGCTCCATCCTTAGGGCTTGTAGATCAAACTTCTTCGGATCCTTTAAAAGAAACATTTTCTTCTGACGAAGCTATTATTGAGACTATGTCTCTCGAGGAACCTCCTTGGCACGATACCCACTATCGTTCCTCGTTGCTCTTTGTCCCTTAGGATATGCCGACTCCTATTCAATGGTTTTCTCCTTGTTTCCCATTTCGATTCCTTCAGTAACCTGTTCAATTTTACCAAACCTCTTGTGAAGGTAATATGGCAAACATTACGCAAACCCAGCCTATCGACATCTCTATCAAACCAGGGATCGTCGAACACATTCACATTGGAGTCACTTGTACTCCCGAGGAGATTCAACTTTATTCGAACCTTTTTCGCAAATTTCGTGATGTGTTTGCTTGGTCCTATGAAGAAATGCCCGACATTGATCCTAGCATAGTGGTGCATGAAATCATCACGTACCCAGGTGCTAAGACTGTTCATCAACATTTATGTCCGGTACAGCCCCGAAAGGCTGCGGCGATCAAGGCCGAAGTAGAAAAGCTTCTTAAAGCCAGTTTTATTTATCCTATCCCACTCACAAATTGGGTTTCTAATATTGTACCTGTCACTAAGAAACAGGGAAATATCCGCGTTTGTGTCGATTATCGTGATATTAATCGGGCCTGTCCTAAAGATAATTTCCCCACACCTTTCATTGATCAGATTATTGACGAGTGTGCGGGAAGCGAGATGTATTCTTTTATGGATGGTTTTTCTGGTTACAACCAGATCAATATTGCTCCCGCTGATCAACACAAGACTGCTTTCATCTGTCCATGGGGTACTTTTGCTTATAAGAAGCTCCCTTTCGGTCTCAAAAATGCCAGCGCTACCTTCCAACGTGCAATTTCCTATGCTTTTCATGACATACGACACATTGTACAGCCATACCTGGATGACCTTCCAACTCATTCAGCCATGCATCAGGACCACCCTACTCACCTTCGCGAGATATTTCTTCACTGTCGACACTACCGAATCAGGCTTAATCCTCACAAGTGTGTCTTCTGCGTAGAATCGGGTCGACTTCTAGGATTTGTCGTCTCCCATGAGGGCATCCGACTAGATCCCCTCAAAGTCGAAGCCATAGTGAATCTCCCTCCCCCTGCTACCTTACAACAATTGCAAAGCTTGTAAGGAAAAGCGAATTTTTTACGTTGTTTCGTTCCAAACTATGTCGAGGTGGCTAAAGGTTTTACACGATTACTTAAAAAGGATGTCCCTTTTCATTGGGCCACCGCTCAAGAATCTTTTGAGCGACTCAAGGGTCTCCTTGTTTCTGCTCCATTGCTTCGCCCTCCAAACTATCATCGTGACTACACCCTGTATTTAGCTGCCGCCGACACCACTATCGGCATGGTTCTTGTTCAAACTGACGACGATGACACTGAGCATGTTATTTATTATCTCAGTAGAAACCTCTTAGATACGGAAACTCGATATGCACACGTCGAGAAGTTAGCGTTAGCCGCCGTTTGCGCTGTCCAACGTTTCCGTCACTATATTCTGCTGCGCACTACTACTGTGATTTCCGATTGCAACCCCATGATGTATATCCTGTCACGCCAGTTGCTGGGGGGCAAGTACTCAAAGTGGATTGTCATCCTCCAAGAGTTTGACTTGGAATTCGCTACCGCCAAGTCCAAGAAATCACTCATTTTTGCTGAGTTAATTTGCTCTTTGCCATCTTCTTCTTCGCCCTCTCATACCAAAGATCAAATTCCGGATGAGACTTTGTTTCTCATCAGCACCCTCAACCCCTGGTACGGTGACATCCTTGTATATTTGCAAACGTCCTCCTTTCGCCCGAGAACTTCTAAAGACACTCGGTGAAGGATTCGTCATCAATCTCAACCATATCGTATCATTGGGGATACCTTATATCGCCTCGGCGCCGACTCTGTTCTCCGTCGTTGTCTTACTCAAGAGGAAGTTGAGAGAGTCTTGAATGACTGCCACTCAGGTGCTTGTGGTGGTCACATGTCCAGATATGCAACCGCCCAAAAAATCCTCCGTGCTGGCTACTTTTGGCCCTCTATCTTCAAGGATTGCATTCTTGCGGTCCGTTCCTGTCATGAGTGCCAAATATTCCAGCGAAAGATGCGAGCACCCACCGCTCCTTTGCATCCTGTTGTTACCGTTGGCCCTTTTGCCAAACAGGGCATTGATTATGTCACCTGTAACCCTCGCTCGGCCGGGGGGCATGGGTTTATCATCATTGCCGTCGATTATTTTACTAAATGGGCCGAGGCGATGCCTACACTGAACGAAGACGGTCACACAACAGCGCAATTTTTATTCAACCACGTTATTTCGTGATTCGGCATCCCTCAAGCCATTGTCACTGATCACGGAAAGCATTTCAGGAATCATATGATGACGGAACTAACAACCCAGCTAGGCTTAAAGCACGATAGTTCTACTCCGTACTACCCTCAGTCCAATGGCCAAGTTGAAGCGATCAATAAGATTTTGGTTACAATGCTTCAACGTACCGTTGGCATGCACAAGTCTAACTGGCATTTGATGTTGTTCCCTTCTTTGTGGGCTTACCGAACTTCCGTAAAGGATGCCACTGGTTTCACTCCATTTCAACTAGTCTATGGACTAGAGGCTACCCTTCCAATCAAGTGTGAAATCCCTTCGTTAAAATTAGCTGTCGAGCTACTTCCCAAGACTACCCCATTAGAAGAACATCTCCTTTATCTGGAACGGCTAGATGAGACTCGTCGCCTAGCCAATTTGGCCATCGAAACACAGAAGAAGCGAGTCAAATCTCGCTTTGACCAGACTGTACATCCACGTTCTTTTAACGAGGGAGACCTAGTTCTGCTATACGATTAGGCAAATGATTAGCTAGGACCAGGAAAGCTCGAATCTATGTGGCTAGGCCCTTATATTGTCAAGAAAGTTTTGCAAAAAGGGGCCTATGAGCTAATTGATTATGAAGGGAACCCTCTTGCACAGCCCCGAAACAGGCTGTATTTGAAAAAGTACTATGCGTGATGCTAGTACGCTTCATTTTGTATATACATGTACTCTAGCAAGTGTGTTGTGTATGTGTGTTAAAATTTTAATAGACTTGATTGTCGCTTATTGTGTCTTTCGCTTCTTGTGCAGATGTCTAATACGCCTTATATTGGTTTCGCTGATGGTGCCTGTCACGGTACTCGTAACTTGTCCTCTGCGGCATGGGTGATCTATGATCCTCATGGTGAGCTGATAGATATTCAAGGTGTCTGTTTGGGTCGTACCACGAATAATGTCGCCGAATATTGTGCTGTAATTGAGCTCCTCACTGAAGCAATTAATCTTGGTATTCGGGCATTAGTGGTAAACCTGGATTCTCAACTTGTCGTCCTCCAGCTCAATATGCATTATTCCGTCAGAGACCATCATATTCTAAGGTTTTATTTACGTGTAAGATTGTTAGAGAGGAATTTTGAGTTCATTACATATCAACATATTCCACAAAAATTAAACACATTATCTGATGCATTGGCCAATCATGTATTAGATAGACATTTGCGAAATTTGTAAATGAAACATTATGCAAGCAAGCACATGAAAACACAATAATAAACCATAAACATATGTATATATATATATATATAGATATATGTGAGTCAAAATGTTCACGCCCCGCGCGTTACAAAAAATAATACATGTCCAAGGCCCATACAGCTGCTAACACCGTGTTCCTCAAAAATATGCAAAAAGGAAACCTAGGCGTCTAATCACGGTGATGCTCATGATAGCATGTCACCGCTCGCACCAAACGTCTCAACAGATGATGGACACGAGTAGATACTCCCACCGTGTGCCTTTGGTACGCTCTAGGCACGTCCGCCAATCTGCCGTAATCTGGAATACCTCGAGTAAGTGCCTCAAGGTTCTGTACTAGATCGTCCTCACCCTCTATCTGAGGGTCCGTTGTAGGTTGTGGTCTTCGCACATTGTGAGGCAAGTCAGCTGGTCGCTCTGCACCAACATCTGTACACATATATAGACGCTGTAAGAGATAGGCATGTATTAACAAAAAAACTTAAATACATAAAAACGTTAAAAAAAAAAAAACAAAGAGTTCTTATCCAGCTCCTCGTCCGAGTCCTCTTCGGCAGGCAGAGGGAGATCAGGATCTCCAATGAAATCCGTGCCCGCATAGGGCCAGTCCTCAATGACGATCATCTGGTGACAGAGCCAGATAAAGAACTCGGGCTTCCAAGACATCTGTTGGCCTCCTCCTCCTCTGGGCATGAGTTCTACCCATCGATGCAACCTCGATTCCTGCAACACTGGGTCTGCCACTATTCCCCCCGGTACCCGGAAGATCGGCAGTCGCTCTAGAAAGAAAGTCACCCCGATCGATCCATATCCAAACTGTTTGTTTCCATCACGCTTACACTTGGTAAGTTGTCGTTTAATGTTGGTTGTCACTACCGTGGCCCAATCAAACAGTGTCGGATGGAGACACTCAGTGGCCAGCAACAAATGATTTTTTCTGGCCTCATGGGGCGCCTGTACCCCAGCTATCTGGGTAATGGTGAATAAAATGAATCGTAGTACCATGTCAGGCACCATGTTGATATCTACCTTCTTGCTGTTTGCTCCAAACCGTGCTCCAGGACACACTCGTGCCATCACTTCCCCTATCTTCTCCCCAGAAGGCCGACTACCAGTCAAGATAGGTCGTGCACCTCACCGCGATAATCTAGTGATGAAGTAGACATCGGAAATATCCAACTCCAATGTCTGATCTTTCAGGCGAAATACCTGATCTTCTGTATCCCAAGCATCCACTATGAAGCGCAGTAGCTCAGGTTGTGCACGTAGGTATGAAGTGTGGAAGAATTTCTTCAAGCCACAGTCTCCTAGAGCATTCATACAGTCATCATCCTCCAATGCCATGGCATCAACGTCATTATGCTCTTGTTCTTTCCATTCTAGAACCATTTTTTGCAAAACCCTGCAACCAAAGGTAGAATTTCGATTATTAGATCATTAATGAAACCTAAATTGAAACAAATTTGCAAATTCAATGGTCCAATGTGTTGAAAAATGAGATCGCGCAGTTGGCACGACTGTTTCTAAAACAGTCGCGCCAATGGTGCGACCCCTTTAGGGAAAAATCACCATTGGCGCGGTCCCGTGCAGGAAACCTGTGCCAATGGCGCAACCCTAAAAATTTGCAAATCCCCTTGCAGGGGGCTGAATTATGGATCAAAATCTTAAAAAATGGAATGAAAATAGAGCTAGGGATGAGGCCTCTTACCTGTTACAGACGGCGGCTCGAATGGTCTC
This sequence comes from Pinus taeda, assembly GCA_000404065.3. Taxonomy (NCBI): domain Eukaryota; kingdom Viridiplantae; phylum Streptophyta; class Pinopsida; order Pinales; family Pinaceae; genus Pinus; species Pinus taeda. The sequence goes on along the minus strand of APFE030456667.1, from coordinate 3,614 downwards.
CTGGATTGATCGCAATCAGCAGTTGAAATTTGTACCAAAAACTCTCCAATAGTGAACTCACAAGGTAAAAAGTGAAAAGTAAAATTATTTTTTACCATTTTACTATTTATAGCATTATTTTGACCTAAAAATACATTAGAAATGATATTTTTGAGTATTTTTGGGATATTTTAATGTCGAAGTGGGTTTTACGCTGTTTTTGTATGATGACAGGGCTTGGTGCAACTTAACGCAATCAAACGAGCTTCTTTTCAACTTTTTCGAGCTCGGTAAAACATGAGAAAAGGTTACTTTACGGTCTGCTTTTAGCTCTTTTCCTGACCTTTTAAAAAGGAAAAGATTGCCAAGTTATCCCTCTTGGCTCGTTAAACGTTACTAAGGGGCAGTCGTTTTAAGTTCTTTTATCGACCGTTAAAATATAAAAGATTACCAGGTTTTTGTCGTTTCAAACTTGTTAATGGTTACGAAACGACGTGGTTTTGATCGCTTTTCTACTTTTTCAGGTCGAAATCACATTTATGAAAAGTACTCCTCGATCGTAATGGTCGGGCGGTTCTTTCGAGCATTATTTTATACTTTTTCGGGCCCGAGAGACACAACTTCACGAAAAAGGACACCCCTGGAGTTTCCTTTTCTATTGTCTTTTCAAACTCTCTAAACATGAAAAGACGCCAAGTTCTTCCTTTGTCAGACTCGTTAAAACCTAATGACATCGGATCTTGTTGAAATGACACACCACAAACATATGCTATCCCCATCAAGCTTGTTAAAAATAATTGGGGTACTCACCAGAAATGGTGGGGGAAAAAAGAAAATTTTTGGGAACCATAATTATTGTCGTGTCGGCAGTATGTCGCTCTTGAACATGGCACTTCTCTGCTTTCGTGTCAGGGTGGGGATATCTCATCTCATTTTTCACTTGCCTCCGTGGGTTTGGGTAATCCTATTTGACCTCTCATCTGCTCATTGCCTCGTCATCATGACCTTTGATCCATCGATGTCAAATACTGCCAACTCCACTGTCGTGCCGCCGATATGTTAAAGAGAAGTTGACCTCTGAAAGAAACAACCTTCGTTTGATAGTTCATATAATCTTAATTCACAACATTGTTCCTTCCCGTCTCATGTCGATGATGTGGGAAACATTATGGCCCACCTTCGATGAAGATCACTTCCTGTCGACTTCAGCTCATTATCCAGGAAAGCGACTTAGAGACTCCCTTCCGGTACCTTGGAGCCTGCATGCCTCAATGGTAGGTTCTTCGTGTTCGACGCAAGGTTTTTATCATTGGCCTCCGATCGGATGACTCTACGGGTGTTCGACACCGGCTCACTAATTCACACGCCGTAGATTGTACCTATAGTACCTTGAGGGCCATTGTCATTATTGATGGTACCTCTCGCGTCTGTTAACAGCTTTCATCATTGGCTGGTAATCAGAAGATGTTCATGCATGTTCGACTTCAGCTCACATGTTCACATGCTTGAACTTGTACTTATGTTCGGGTCGAGATGGAGCGCAAGACCCTGGATTGTGTCTGTTGTAATCCAGGCGTAATTTTTGATACATGACTCATTGATCCTAGCCAGATGGCTGCGTCCATACTACGGATCTAGATGTACTCTCTTATGGATGGCTGCAACCATGCCAAGTACATCATGTATTTGAACTATCAAATTGTATCTCTCAATGCAGATTCTTGGCAGCAGCTATATATGTTCTTGTAAAGCATTTCACCCCTCTCTCTCTCAGGCCTCATGCTTTAGGGGGCATCTGTTACACAGTGTCTTACCCGCGCCAATGACTCAGATCCTCAAAAGGGGGCGTGCCCATTGGCGCTCTGTCCTAGAGAAACACTCGCGCTACCTAAGTTTAGTAATGATTTTTGGCCAACGCGCACCCATATGTTTTTTCCTCTCTTGTCATGAAGTTCTTTGAGGGAAAAATCCTCAAGATAGAGGTCGAGAGTCATCGTTTATCCATGAAAACTATCCTGAGTAGCTTTTCAGGGATAATGCCAATCCACAATGGGCGTCCTGGTACATTGTATCTTCCTCCCTTCTCCATCTATAAATGGTTGTCCTCATGCATTAGACAAGCTAGTTTTTGCTAGAGTTGTGAGTGCTGAAGTAATGCTAGAGTGATAGTAAGAATTGTGAAGCATAGGGAGGTTATGCTGCCAGAATCCTGAGAGAGGGAAGGTCTTTTGCCAGGCGTATTTAGCTGCTCACCCAGTCAGAGAATAGGTGTCCGTTCACGAGGATCATGGGGATTGTGACCAGCCGGAGCAAAGGAACGGGAGCGACGATTCTTCTACAAGTACTAGCATTGGAATCTAGGTAGGCCATCATCATCGATCTTTGATTTACAATTAGGAACCTGCGTGTTAGCGTTGTGTGATTGTTGCTAGACCCGTGTTGGGCTAGTGGGATCGCCTCTGTCCGCAGAGGGGATTTACTTGTTCAACAATCCTTCTTAACTTGCTTGAGTGACATTTGTTTATATGGTTGTATTCATAGGAATACCCAATCACCTACATCAAAACTTCTTTCGCTATGATGTTGATCTACCTGCTATTTCATTCTATTTTGCACCAAGGTGAGGTTATCCTTTAAGAGTTGGAGAACTTGTTGTTGATGCTCGATGTGATCTTCCACTGCTTGAACCTTAGAATTTTCTCTTAAATATGATGTGATTGATGGTGGATGATATCCATAAAGTGCCATAAATGGGGTCATTTTTGTTGCAGTATGCAAGGAAGTGTCATACCACCATTCAGCCAGATGAAACCATTTGACCCATTGTGTCTGTCTATAAGATACAAAGCAACGAAGATATCCCTCCAAACATTTGTTTACTACCTCAGTTTTCCCATCATATTAAGGATGATAATATGACTATGAGCTAATTGAGTACCAAGACAAGAAAATAATTCTGTCCAAAAATTTCCAATGAAAATGGGATCTCCGTCGCTTACAATAATCTTTGGGTTTCAATATAGCTTTTGAATTTTTTCCATAAATGTAGTAGAAACTGTACTCGCTTTAAATGGATGAGATAATGCACAAAAGTGTACATACTTGGTAAGTCTGTCAACTATCACCATGATAACACTATTTCCTTCGGACTTTGGTAAACCTTTCATAAAATACATTGAAACCTCCTCCCAACGTTGGCTTGGAATGGATAAAGGTTGTAATAGTCCTGGGGTCTTAATTGTTTCAACTTTATTTTGTTGGAAAACCAAACATTCCGTCACAAACTTTTGAATATCTGATTTAAGGCCATCCCAAAAAAATATCCTTCTTAACCCTATGGTAGGTTTTTAGAAATCCCGAGTGCCCTCCTAAGGGCGAGGTGTGCAATTCCCTAAGAATCTTTTGTTTGAGTTGTGAATTCTTACATAGGTATAATCGATCCTTGTACCATAATGAATCATTTTTCCAGCTAAATCTATCAGATGTACTCAGATCTTGTTGTATCTTTTGAATGAGTGCCCACACTTCCGTGCCATTCTTCCATTCATCCCTTACTTCGTTTATCCAATCTCGTTGGATAATAGAAATGGCGCAAAGAAATGCTTCCACATCCTCATCCTTTCTTGAGAGTGCAT
>APFE030456659.1:0-18829 GCA_000404065.3 Pinus taeda | reverse complement strand
CAATGAGTGCTTCCATTCTTTTCCAACACTTGGAAAAGGTATGGTTAGGTAAACCACAAAAAGTGCATGTTTTTTGATGCATTGATCTTCGTTCATTATTAACAACATGATCATAATCAAAATGAACATTCAAAGATTGAAAGTGATTATACCTTCCTTTGATGTCGCTAATGTCAGTATGGTGATGAGGGCTTGCCTCAGCTCTCTCCCTACAATGGAAACTGTCATGGGATGATGGGGATGTTTTCCCATCATACTCTTTCCTCGACGATGTCTCGGATGAATCTGACACCTTTGAGCACTCCCCTTTAGTGTACCTCGATCTTGCAAATCTAGGTTCATGCACAACATCCAAAGGTTGTGTGATGCCTTGGTTATTAACACCAAGTTCTTTCTCTTCGTGCCTCGTCTTTGTAAGAAGCCTCATGTTTGTCCCTATAATCGGGATCTCCAAATCTCCAACAGACATCATACTATGAGAAGATGAAATCAAAAGGAAATAAACATCTTTTACCTTCTCTTTCGATTTGTAAAGAACTGATGAGGGCTGCTCATCATTTGGTGGTTCGCTAACTATCTCAGTGCATTCCCCAACTTCTTTCCTGACATACCCAAGTCTTGCCTGACGGGGTAATTCCTCTACTTTGATGGGATTGACAATACTTTGCAAATGTATTTCGAGAAATTGTTACTTATGGATTATTGAATTTACATGAAAGGAAGACGATTTATCCAGAATGCAGCGCCGGGAAGCTAAGCTAAGTCATGAAGCTTGATGATCTAAAACGCTGCAATACCGCAAGGAATGGGGGAATACCATCTATATCAGTGTACAATAAGTCAAGTAAGTAACGAATGTTCATCCATTTCAAGGTCTACCAATATTGTAGTATGTACAAGGGAGCCAACTAAACCGAAATAAGACCTGGATCAATAGTGGCCAAAACACCTATAACGAGATAATATGCTTGATTGGTTCCCCAGTCTTCAGGTGCTTTCATTAGCTAGTCACTCTTCAGGTGTTTTAGTTAGCTCTCCCCTCATCAATCAATGGAATGTGACCCATTTACAAGAAGCCTTCCTCTTCCTCTTTCAGTGAGGAAGATGATTTATCTAGAATGCAGTGCCGGGAAGCTAAGATAAGTCGCGAGGCTTGATGATCTAAAATGCCGCAATACTACAGAGAATGTGGGGATACCATCTATACCCATGTACAATAAGTCAAGTAAGTAATGAGTGTTCATCTACCAATACTATACAAGGGAGCTAGCTAAACCGAAATAAGACGTCGATCAATTGTTGCCAAAACACCTATACCAATAATGTACAAGGGACCCAGCTAGACTGAAATAAGACCTCCTCGATCAATGGTTGCCAAAACACCAAAAACAACGTGATAATAGGCTTGATTGGTTTCACTTTTGTGGGCTTTTTTTAAGTGTTTATTTGTTATTTGATAATTTATATAGTAATTTCATAATTATATTAGATAAATATGAAAAGGTAATTATGTAGTTATATGTGGTGTTTTTTATGTGATAATTTGTATGGTAATTTTATAATTATATTAGGTAAATGTGAAAATGTAAATTTAGATTTAGAAATGCAAATAAGTTGATATTTGAAATTCCATTCATTAAAGTAGTATTGAATTCTATCTATGAAAGTAGAGGAGAAGAAAAGAATATTGAATTAAGACTTCTGTGATCCATATCAAGTTTTTGAGACATGTTTTCGGCCATAAATCACAATTGCTGGTTCAAACGCATGGAGAGATGAATTTTGATATGATTATTGGCGAAAATACTTCTAAAAAAATATGTCACATTTTTTTATTTATAACTATTTATAAATTAAGATAAAAAGAATGAATGAAGAAAAAAAAAATTACAAATATTCAATTAAATAAGCATACGCTTCCCACGTTTACATGATTGGCAAAAACAATAAGCATAAAGTTATTATTTCATTTCCAATTCCGCATAAAGCTCTGTTACACGCTTCCTAGATGTGGGAAACTCGCTTCAATGGTTCCTTTCTCTTTTCAGTGAGAGTTGCAATGGGAGCTTGGGAAAGTTTCGAGAGCTTTGAAGAGTGTTTTTTTGGAGTTCCAACGTTCCCTGGGGTTGGGAATACAAAACGTGTAGACAAATATGTTGAATTGCCCGCAAAACATGAGCCTTTATTGAAACCTTTGCAGGAAGAAAGGCCAAAGACATCCTTAAAACCAATATCCTTAATTGAGAAACTGGAGCAATCTCTTGATGCGTTAAGGAAGTGTGTGGCACCTCAATGTAAGACCAATATCCTTAATTGAGAAACTGGAGCAATCTCTTGATGGGTTAAGGAAGCGTGTGGCACCTCAATGTAAGGGTGATATCTGACATGCTCATGAGTATTTATTTTGTTGTTTATGTATATATATCGCAGAAGATTGTGTGGTTGTTGCAAACTATTAGTTTTGAATGTAAGGGCGATATCTGACATGCTCATGAGTATTTATTTTGGTATTTATTTTGTTGTTTATGTATATATATTGCAGAAGATTGTGTGGGTGTTGCAAAATATTAATTTTGACAAGTTCCTTATTCCTAATTCTGTCAATTTCTTGATGTGATTTATGTAGTTTAAATGGTAAAAATTGAAAGTGAAACTGAAAGCTTATCATCTCACTATGGCACTGATTACTGATCATCTAATCATTTCATCACTGACTACTGTTGAATGTAAATTTTATTTTATCATGTTTATATAAAATTATTATGATTATTAGTTTGATAAATTGAATTTCATCAAAAATTTTATTATAAAGTTTCAATGTTTATTATTTTTAATTTATCTTGACATTTATTTTGATTTTTTTTTTACCTTTTATTTTCTTCTGGAAAAAATAATTTGAATTCCTATTTAATTATTTTAACTTCGTATTATCTTCACTTAATTTAAATGTTCTTTTATCAATTTAAACATTACCTTAATTGATTAGTAATATGACCTCGCTTCGTAGCTTCAACTTGAATTTAGATATCGCAGGCAACATCTGATGCTTTTTATATGTCCATATGTTTTGGGGCAATATCTCCGTATGTTCTTTTTTGTATTTATTTTTTTACAGGCTTAGTCCTTATATAAATCCATGCTCTTCTTGCATGAAGAGTATTTGTATTTGCTTTGATGTTGACCATGTAATCCTTTTCCAATAAAGGTTGTCCATTTCTTTTCTTGAAAAATAAACCTCGATTTTGCAAGGCATCTTGGACATTGCCTATGGATCCTACCAACTCCAATGCCTTTGCTCATATTTCCATTCATATTCTAGATGTATTTGCTTTGATGCTGGCCATATAATAATCTTTTTCTATTAAAGGTGGTCATTTTCCTTTCTAGAGAAATAAATCTCAATTTTGCAGGCATACCATTGGTAGGCGCCCTCGACATTGGCCATGGATTATGGCCAACTCCAATGCACTTGCTCAGATTTCCATTCACATTTTACACACTAGATGATAGTTGTGTTAGTGATAACATGTTTATTATTCTTTTGAATTTTAATTATATATATACTATATATATATATATAATATAATAATTATATAATTATAAAAATTCAAAAAATAATAAATGTTATCACTAAAAAATATATATATTATATATATTAATATTATTAATTTGAGTGTTATTTAATTTTCAACTAATTAATAAATAAAAGCTAAAAAACAAAAACTATAAATATATAAATATTAAAGTTAATTTTAATAATTAAATACTTTATATATATAAACACTCAACGAAACTGAATCATATTCTAAATATCAAATTTAAAATTTCTATATTTTATTTATTTTAAATAAATTTAACAATATAATTTTTAATGTAATTTCAAAATACAATTAATATATGTACATTGGTAATAATATTGGAAAAAAACAAAAAAACAAAATATTTAAATTATATTAATTTAATTAAATAACCAACTTTAATATTTTGAAAAGCTACTTGGCCACAGAGATGGAGTTGTTCCATTTCTTTTATGTTTTTTTGTTCACTGCAAGTAGAATTATGCATTTAAAAGTGTTATTGCTCATTATAAATATGAAGTGTTGTTTCAAAAAAAAATTGAGAATTAAGAAAAATATGCATATCTATATTTGTTGTATAAGTAATAAAAGTGTCATATATATATATTTTTTCATTATCTAATAATAATAATTTAATTTTAAAATCATATTTAAGCTAGACATCGAATTGATGTATAACATTATTAATTCTAATATTATAATCAAATTAGACATTAAATTGGTGTATGAAGCATCTCTATACAACAATTATGAAGACATACATATTTTACTTGGTTTGGATTGAAGTTGTAACTTTATAAATATACACACATTTACTCTCTGAATTTCGAATAAATAAGATCCATTTAAGCACAAATCTAACATGAGCCGAGAATGATCAATTTTCTTCATGGGCAAACTTATTTAAGAACGCAAAATAGAGATTACATTTTGTTATTAATATATTTTTAAGTATACTTCACTATTAATTCAAATTAAAATATTTTTTATCTTTAACTCACCATGGATATTTTATTATATATAACATTAAAATATTTTCTTTAACATTTTTTTTATAGAGATATATATGAAGTTTCAAATATCATGGCAAAAACCATGAATTGTCCAAACCTAAAGTTGCACAGGCTCAAGAAATGAAAACATGATGACTTGGCTCTAATGCATTTTTGCACAAATAACACACTCTTCTACTATATATATATAATATATATATATATATATATATAATATATATATTATATATATATATAGTAATTGCAAAAAAAATAAATTCTTGGGATTAAAACATTCTAACTAGTCTCACTATTCTAAATATCAACTCCTTTTCAGGTATTTTTGGGTCATTTTTCACCTAAATAAAACAATGATTTGTTGAAATTGCAAGTTTAAATAATGTAGTTTACACAATCCAAGTGTCCAATTTTTTTTTCAAAGCATTGAATCCATTCATTCACACACGTGTGTGTGTATATATAGCAATCAAATCTCTTGCTGTGCAAATATTTGATTAATTTGGCATTTTAAAAGAAGTTTAGACCAAAAAGCATTCAAAAATGCAATTTAAATTATGAAAAATTACACACACATATATAATAATCAAATCTCTTAATATGAAAATATTTTGTTAATTTGACATTTAAAAAAAAATTAAACTTACAAAAATTTAATCTCTCAAAACTTACTAAATCTCTAATTAAAATAAATCTATACTTATTATAAACATTAATTAATTATTAATTAATTATCAACTATGGAAGGTTAATGATCTAAGTTTAAAAAGTTCTTAAAATGTGAATACCAATTCTTCACACGCTTACAGTCAAGAAACTATTGGAGGTTAATGATTCAATGCTAAAAATTGCTTAAAATGTGAATAACAATTCTTCACTGAGTTAAATAAAGCTCTTCTCCTTTCTAAATAGAATTTTATTATATCTATTTATTTATATATACTATTTAATTATATAAATTATATTAATATAATTATATAAATTGAACAGCTGAAAAATATAAATAGCAATTTGATTTCGTTATATCTATTTATTTAAATTAGTTTATATAAACTAATTATATAAATTAAATTGCGAAGAACCATGGATAGTTGAAATTGGAAGAATCTCAAGCAAATGAGTGGATGTGGGAAGCTGAAAAATTGTTGCGAAAATGGGTTATACGACTAAAAATATTACCAAAACAAAGCTAAGGCTATTAGCATAATAATCTTTTAAGTCTATTGAAGATAACATTTTTTTCAATTCTCGGGTAGTTCTGCGAAAGCTACTCAAAAACTTATATGCCCCTAGGCTCCTTTGCTTTATATATTTATGATCTTCTGGTTTTACCAAGGGTCTCATTCTTCTTCGATTCTATGGCCGTTAGGGTTTTACCAAGGGTTTCTCCCAATGCATAGGGGCCAAGAGCTTCGAATAACAAAGAGATTAATCAATCTGAAAGAAAGTAGCACAAGTTAACACAAGTATAGACCAACCTTTTTAGTGGTACCTGAAAATATTATTTTAACCATACAAACTCTTAACTTCTGGTAGTATTATTTTATAAATTATTTAAACCAAAGTTACATTGAGTTTGTTGACCACGTTTGTGTCTTATTTTACTGGTTTGTGCAGATCTATCTTCACAGTAATATTCAACTTAACCAGATCGACACAATAATATTAAACTGAACCCCTCTATACAGAGCTACCACATGTAGAATATATATTAAATTGGATATTTAGCACCCACCAAGCACTTAGCATCAAAGCTTCACAACTACGATGATTAGAGTACCAAGTACCAAGCACTTAGTGTCAAATCTTCACAATTAAGATTATTAGAGCATTTTATTAGAACTTACTGAAAATAAGTAGTTTGTTAATGGGAATTAAATGAGCAGGGCTTTATATGTGCACCGTTGGATTTTGGCAGGCCAATTATCCAATGGTGAGCATATATAACCCCCACTAATTTAATGCTCATTGGTAGGATGTATATTTGTTGCCATTAGAACTTGCCCCTTAAAGCTTCAACTGCAGTGAGTGTTGTCTGAACTTGCAAAATAACATTGGGAACCTTCACTGTAGTGTCAGTGTGCGTTGGGAACCTTGACTACGACGTCAATTTAGTGTCGGTGTTGTGAATAGACAGAGTATCAGAGCAAAGATTTTATTACAAATGGAATATCCAGCGTATACACAAATTTCATTAGAACTGTATAGATGGTATATTTACCGATGAAACATTTTATTTTGCCGTAGTCTAACTGACTACTTTTTTGCCCTGAAAATCATGGAAATTCTAGCAAGATTTGATAAAATCCAACAAGGATTTTTGTAAATCTGTCAAAGTTCAAGGTTTTGGGTGCCCCAGAGGTTTTTGATGGTACTGAATCCATTTCTACCATAAAAAACATGATTCAAACACTGCTAGTACAAGAGTTTTGAATATATTTTACCTGGATTCCAGCGACTTTTGGTCGTTCGGGCAACTCTTGCGCCTTAGTACACACTTTGATTTTTCTAGAAAGTTATATAATAATGATAATTAACTACAAAAAATCATAGTCTAAATAGCTTACAAATTAGCCCGGAAAATAATGGAAATTGGCAAGATTACGAATAATCCGACTAACATTTTTAAAAATGTTGGTTATAGCTGTCAAACTTCAGGATTTTGGGTGCCCCAAGGGTTCTTGATGGTGCTTAATCCATTTCCACAAAAAAAATAAAATTCAAAACACTCCAACATTCTGATTTTTTGATTTTCTTTTTATCAGATTTCGACAAGAATTATGTCATCCGACAAATTTGTGGTGTTAGTAGACAATGCCAAAAATAATGGTGTTGAGAGTCATTTGCACATGTTATAGTTGGGTTTGCTAGCCTTTAAAATGAAATTTTCATAAGAGATGTTGAAGATGGAAGCCACTTTGGAGCAATTAAAACTATCCCAAGAATGCCAAGGGATAAAAAATTCTAAATTTAAAATTTCATAATGTGAAATCAAATTTATTTTTAGAAAAAGTCAAATAAATACAATATTTAAGTAAAATTTTATATAACTAACATATTAAAGTGAACAACATATTTGGATAAAATAGTAAAATAGATGGAATTAATAGATAGTTAAAGCACTTTGACTCTATCCAAAACTATAATTCCTATTGACGCATAAACTAACAAGGAAACATTTCAATGGTTGTCTTTTCAAATGTATCTTGACACTTCACCGAAAAATATGGTCCGTATTGAGGCATAGAGTGACAAATGAACATTAACAATGACTTCTATCCAATAATAACCCTTAGGCATGTTGTCACTTTACTCACCCCAAAATTAAAACCCTAAAATAAAACATTGTTTTCTCCAAGTGCCCTCCTTTCATAGATCATAGATTCCCTTCTAGTCTCCTACTAAACGAGTGCTAAGGCTCTTTATTAACTAGGAAGAAAAATAACCTATGAAATAGATCACCAAATTTAGTAACACAAACACCTGAAACTACCCAACAGAATGATAGGAATTTAGGGGTGCGAAATTATTTGGTTAGTGAACATGAGAGAAATCCATTGGCTAGGATGATTTGCATCATCCTCCCCTTGTTTTTGAATTTCTTAATAATTTGGTTCAAGATCACCTAATGTAGCTACTCAATTGTATTAAAGTAGGTTATCCTTTGTGATCCAAGTGTTGTTTGAATTTGGCAGGCCTTTCCACTTAACAAATATAGCTTATATGACTTGGAATGCATTATAGATAAATTAGTGTCTAACACTCATTCCACCTATTCTCTTTTCTTCTTTGGCGAGTGTTTAGTCCAATATTTCTCCTTTTTGTTTTGATCTCCACTCATCTAGTCATCATTTTTCATAGCTGAGTGTGATTGAAGGTTAACGACATTAAAAATAAAATTGTTTTCCAAATTCTTCATTAGATAAGAAATTTCATATTCTTTTTTCATAATTTTACAGGGACAAAATTTCTTAGGCTTTGACTTGTTGTAAGTACCTTTGGGGTACCTCTCCTTGCACAAATGTTTTATGACCATTTCTTCCCCAGGAAAGGGTGTTTGCCTCATATGCATATAAGCATGTCTCTTATATTGTTCATTCATTGGCTACAGTTCGTTCTCAACTTGTTGATGTATTTTACAAATTGTCTTTATAAAATATTTAATAGTTGGACTAAGGTAGGGGTTTGCAAGCAAATAAACTAAATCTACAAGTTCTTTAGGACTAGCTCTATATACAATTTAAAAAGTGGATTCACCTATAGATCTATTTTTGCTGGAATTAAGGGAAAATTCACCTTGGGGTACTATTAAAGCCCATTGTTGAGTATTTTTAGCCATTAGGCACCTTAGTAAATTTCCCAAGCCACTGTTCACCACCTCAATTTGACTATCGATTTGGGGGTAGTATGATGAATTGAATTGCAACCTAGTACTCATTTTGTTTCCATAAGACCCCTTAAAACTGGCTTAAGAACTAGGTCTCCCTATCACTAACTATACCTTTTTAGAAAACCATATAACTGTACTATTTCTCGAAGGAACAAATGTGTGACTTGGCTTGAATCGTTTTTCCTTCCCTAGGGTATGAAATGGGCGATTTTGGAAAAGTAGTCCACTACAACATGCATTGAATCATGAACCCTTTGGGTTCACAACAATACCAAGCCAAAATCCATGGAAATGTCAGTCCATAGTTCCTTTGGAATAGTTAAGGGCATATAAAGATGTTTATTTTGCTATCCTCCTTTTTCTATTTGATACACCCTGCAAGAAAAAATAAAGATGTTCACAACTCTTCTCATATTTGGTGATGCCAGGTAACTGACATCCTTTAAAAATCCCATGTGGACCTATGAGTTATGCCTACATAACCTCCAAAGTGAAGCAAGGTTACACCCTTTCATAAATACGGAATTAAAACTAATTAAATCCCTATTCACTTAACTTAATAAAACCCCATCAAATTATTGGAACCCAAAAACAATAGAAAACTCGACTATACACTTGATCAATGAAAAACAAAGACATAACCTGTCAACGAGCCCAGTCCCACTTCAACCGCATCCGACTGGATCTCAAATAGATTTAACCCCCATTGATAACATTTCAGGTCCGACTTTTTCCCCGACTTTGACCACTCTTACAGAGTCGATAAGGAATATAAATCCTTGATGTATAGATTTTTGGGTCTGTTTTTGAAATTAAAGTTTGATCACTTTATGACCCGATCACTGTTGGATCACACCCTCCATAATGAATGGCCATGATCAACCAGACTTCAACAAAATTAAGCCACAGTTGAATTGCTCATCAGGTTTGATTTGCAGATTATTGATCGTGCATGTTTCGATGCGATATGCGTCCGATCACCATCTCAACGGATGGTTCGATCTCCTTCGGATCTCAATTGAGTTAATATTTGGCTCATAAACCTCATCGAGTCCATCCTCTGGGATACCACTTATGGTTTTGAGGCCACCCGATTATCCGCTTACCACTTCTGAATACCACCTCCATTACTTAATGCCCGCACATCTATGCCACGCAATGACCGTGGATCTAACATATCTGCTTGATGGGATGGTTTTGACTACTTCAGGTTCTTCACAAATTTATCAATCTACTCAATCTTATGATGTTTCGGGTCTGTTTCCTGTATTAAACCACATGCACATTCATTAGAGAACATTTACGATCTTTTCACAAACAGATCATCATTGATCAAACTTATGATCAATGATGATTCCTTCCTTCATTCAATCTTTGTCTGCTAATCTGGTAAGGATAATCCACATCAACCAGTTTTTTGCGTTATATACAGAACACACACTCTTATCCTATATCCTGAGCATCAACAAACACAGTAATTCTTAGATCCTCAATCCAGAAACTAAAAGTTATAAACACTCTCAATACTAGATTACACAAAGAAATACACAATCCACACTGTATTCATATTGAATAATATTTACAGAAGAAACAGTCACACTCGATTGTTTCAGTTCTGCCCTCACTCATCCATCTTATCTTTCCATCAAAATCTAACCCCTCACTCATTCTAAAAGATTACAATTTATACAAAATCTAGATTCATGAACCCATTTAGTTCAGATCCAGAAATCTTTCATTCTTCCCTAAAGAATCTCTTCACTCCATTCTTTTCTTAAACAAATGCTAATTTAAGCTTTCAAATCACTCATATCCTATTCAAACCAAATAATCTAACTCCTTGGCCTCATCTCCACGCAGGGAGGATCAATCAGTGACTTATACCCTTTTCTGCTCAGATTTTGACAACAAATAAAACACTCTCATACATTTAAATTAATAAAATTAATTAATCTCTTGTCTTCCAACCCTTTCTTAGCCACAACATGTTATCATACCATCACATTGCTAACTAGGTCTAAATGTTCATGTGCGAGCAGTCATTCCATGCAATTCGACGCCACGAGATTGACGATACAACCAACTTCAGCAATTTGACATCCTTTTCTTCAGATGAACCTAGATGTGAGGTATATGCAGTATGTTCATGTACTTATTTTTGCTATGCATTATGCTGCACAGATCCATATTTGATGTTTGATGTGGGATCTTGTTTTCTGACTTATTTTCATGATTCCTGCTTGATGTGATACGAAATCATTTGTGGGATGTACTTGTTGGCATGGTTCGTCATGTTTTGTTTGAGATCCCTTTGTCATTATGTTGATGAGATACTCGTGTGTTGCCATGTATGTTTGCATTGAGATTTCCTTTATGCCATGTTGGTGGGATGCTCATTATCATCATGCATGAGTTTATGTCATACTGATAGGAGTCTTTTTGACTTAAAGTTCCTATAGTGGGACATCTCTTGG
The DNA here is from genome assembly GCA_000404065.3 of Pinus taeda. Classification (NCBI taxonomy): domain Eukaryota; kingdom Viridiplantae; phylum Streptophyta; class Pinopsida; order Pinales; family Pinaceae; genus Pinus; species Pinus taeda. The sequence continues at coordinate 7,377 of APFE030456659.1, read as the reverse complement.
AGCCACTCCTACGTGAGGTCATTTTCCTTGTATGATAGTGACATCACCTCTTATGTACATCATCCCTATTGGCAGCACTTAATGCAGCACCGACACCATCTTGACACCAAGGCTCGAAGACATAGCCCCTCCTGGATGAACTCCGTTATCAACGTCTTGTTATTTTATGTTGTTGATGATTGTCATGTTCCTCTTATTTACAACATGCATATGTATTCATTTATGTTCTTTTAAAAATTAAATTTAACACATCACAAAAGTGAAAGGCCTTGGAAGGGTCCTTTGTCACACCTGGACCCGGATCAATGCTCAACCCTTACATGGTCCATGATGGATTTGCACATGGGAGATTTCCCATGGTGGAATTTCATAATGGAGATGGCTTATTTAGTGGTTCATTAGGGGAATTTTGGGGTCTAAAATGGGCCTCCTAAGAAAAATGTACAACCAAAATAAACTTTATAAGAGCCAATAGGACTCAAGATGACAATTTCAACCATGGGGGATGATTCACCATTTTTTGCGTAAAAAGGTAAAAAGATTAAAAAATAATAAAATAATTTTTCGAACTCGTATTTTCAACTTATATCCCTAAGGTTTTACTCAAATTTCGAGTGGGAGTATTCATTGGATGCAAAATTTTATTCCTCATCCAAGGAGTATGCATGTTACATACTTTTGATGGAAAATACGACACGGAAAATGAGAAATACATGAAAAAAAACGTGATTGCAATCACATTTTTCATATATTTCTCATTTTTCGTGTAGTAGGGTCCATCGAAAGTATGCAACATGGGTACTCCTTAGATGAGGAATCAAATCCTACATCCAAAAGTGTTTCCACTCAAAATTTGAGTAAACCCATAGGGAGATAAGTTGAAAATATGTGTTGAAAAAATAGTTGGTTCTTTTTTCACTGTAAAATTTGATGATGTAATGTAATCTTATTTTATTATTTCCACTATTATTTTAGAATTTCCTTAGGAGGCCCATTTTAGACCTCAAAATTCCCCTAATGGCTTGTGTGATAATACTCTCTAAGAAATTGGATATCTCCTAGAAACATTGGTGACCTTCTACAATATGGCTACATGGAGATGGTTGCTTGCTTGGAGAGCACCCTACTTTGGAGGAGGAGTGTTCTACATCTCAAAGGAGAGAAACGGGCCCTAGACAACATAATTTAGCTTGGATTCTTACATGGATACTTGGAGTTGGCTTGAAGATTCATGGGTTGAAACAATGTTCATGTAAGGAGAGTGGGCCTAGTGGAGTACATGGCTTAGGAGGATTGTTGGAGCTTGACATGTGTAGCCTTAAAGTTTAGTACTCCACATGTGTGAACCTACATGTGTTAGTATAAGTTGCATGTAAGGGAATTAGCCCAGATTTAGCCCACTCATAATTAATTCATAACTTATTATTGTTCATTCTTGTGTTAGAGATGTAACCATGAGAAGTGCACTTCTCTATCTTGAAATTCCTATGTACATGATCTCTCTCTCTCTCTCTCTCTCTCTCTCTCTTGTGGAGTCATTAAGGTTTCTTAAGCATGTTGGAATCACTAAGGTTTCTTGAGCCACTTAGTCTAATGTATATATAATAAATTTTTCATTTTCTATTTTGTACTTTATCCTTATCATTTTTGGCTTACTTAATAAAATTGATCATTAAACCACTTTATATTTTTTATTAAACATAATAAACTATGATCATTTGCTACAAATTTGTACTTTGTATATAGTAATACAAATAATTTTAACATTCCAACAATCTCATCTTATACTCACATACTCATTATCTTGTGTTTTCCTAGTGCATGAGTACTTTTATTCTATTTGTTGGGGTTGTGCACATATCATTGAATAACAAATGAAAAAATTGAGAGGAAAGATGAGGCAAGCAACTATTCCAAGTTCAAATAAAGGAAGATAATTATTCGAGGCTAAAATATTGAATGATTTGACTACAAGAAAGTAATAGAATCACAAAATACTTGTAAAAAGTCAAACCATGGGAGGTTTTAAAGGAGACGGTCAAGAAAATAGGGAAAGATTCTCAAGTTATGGGTAAACTAAAAAAGAGCCACATCTTCACTTTAAAACATTTAAAGAAGAGGTTTGAGGAAAAAGGGTACAAAATTACATGTTGAATTTTATTCCTAATCTCCAATAGAGAGAATATTGACGTCCTTGTTTATGGGAAAACTAGTGTCTTGTCGAACGAATAGCCCTCTAGGTTTGGCAGCTAACCTAGAAACAACAATTTAAAGCAATTCAATGATTTCTTCTATGTGTAACAGATAAGAGAAAGATAATGGAACCAACCTGGAACTTCCGCTTAATCCCTTGCTTGATCTCTCTCCCCCTTGACAGAGCTTGCAACTCCTCCTCGTACTTAACCCAGTTGGAGAGTACCTGCAGAAACACAGTAACAAATAACCGTCAAAGATTCTTCATATATTGCAACATAAACATTACAGAATCGGATATATAATGAACAAATGACAGCATTCACAAATGATAACATTCACAATTGCACAATCATATGGAAGAAAACTTGAAGAACTTTATTGAGAAGGAAGAGAGAACTACAACCCAGTTGTCTAATCCAGCATCATCCTCCCAACATCAATCCCTCTTCACCTCATGAAATAGCAAGATCACACCAACAATACAATGATCTTCCCTCAATTACAAATTATCAACACTTCCTTGCAATTCACAATATTCCAGCCTCTAGATCTCTTAGATGAGGGATCCATTTATAGATGTGTACAAGGGTGTGAGTCATCTATGGGGTTTTGATTAGTGTCATTCCACTTGTTACAATTAGTTCCACTTGGATATTTCTTGGATCTCTTACTCATCCCTGGGCGAATTTAGAGAGGCAAGTGTCATAGGAGAAGTTTCTAGAAGATTCCATGAGCAACCACGTAGCAAACTGTCTCGGACATTTGTCCATCCTCGCCCATCACACCCTATAGAAGTCCTAATCAATATGCATCGCACCTGAGCAGTGTACCACTCAGTATGCATCGTACCTAGCCAGTGTAGCAGTCAGTATGGTTCAGTTTAGTCCATTTCTAGATGGTTTCTCAGGTGGAACTTTTGGGGAATGATGTAATCAGATGACCATGTTCTTTTAGGTTATGAAACAACTCTTTTAAGGGTTGATGAGTCCTAGTTTATCAACATATAAGTTTGGGGTTGAAGTGCCCAAATATGTCTATAACAGTCGATAACCTTTCTTGAACTAAGGAAGTGGTATTCTGTATCAAGAAAGATAAAGCTCTAGGTCTTTATAGATTTCAATGCATTTTTATCAAGTTGTTTGGGACATAATCAAGATAGTAGTACTCAAACTCATTGAGGAAGTTGGAAATAATGGTAAGTTGGACAAGGGTATTAATTTGACCTTCCAACCTGTTGTGCCTTGCAAAAAACAACCCCCCATTTCATAGATAGTTTTTTCAAAAAACATTAGAATGGGTCCCTCTTAGGAAATAAAATTGATATCAAAAGCTTTATTTCATTTTAAAGAAAAAATATAAGGCGCAAATAAAGTTATGCGATAAAGCCATCAGCGATATCGCAATCGGCAATCGGCGAAACTCTTGTGCACCCTTAAAACACCACATGGTAAATCCCCGATGCGATAAAGCCATCGGCGATATCGCAATCGGCCATCGGCGAAACCCTTGTATCACTTTTAACGCGCATATGGTTTTCCGCCGATGCGATAAAGCCATCGGCGATATCGCAATCGGCCCCACTCCCTTTTAAACACATATGCGCTATGTTCCTTGCCGATGCGATATCGCAATCGGCAATCGGCAATCCTCTTGTACCATTTTTAACGCTCATATGGTTTTCTGCCGATGCGATATCGCAATCGGCGATAAGTGATATCCAAACCCATTGTTGAAGCCTTTCGCGCCCCTCTTTCCTTGCGATGCGGTAAAGCACATTTTTCGATAAAAAAGCCAGTTAAGTGATTGGAAGGCCAATTTATTGATAATTAAGGCATAATCACTCATACCCGGCCGCCCATACGTCCTCTCCTCGCCTTAAGAGATTTACGAATCAAATTCAGAGTAATGGGCATTTATAAAGGTGGCAGACCTTATACGGTTACATAATGAATCCCTGCCCTTGGATTTGCTTAAAGATTGCCTCCGCGCCATTCAATAAAAGCCAGATATATTAACGCTAATCTTTTACATACGAATATCATCTTTGAGTCTCTCTATTATCTCTGTGTTACGCCAAGTCTTACTCTCTGTTGCAGGATAGATTTCTACCAGAGAACTCAAAACATGATGGGGAAAAAGTCCAAGAAGGCCACCAATGTTCCAAATGCACCAGCCACAGGACAATCAACGCCAAGTAGTAAGAAAGGTTTAATATCCGACACTACATGCACAGGCCTAGCAAAGACCACATGGCAAGGAACCTACGACTTAATAGAAGCCGAAAAACCAGCACAAGCAGTAGACGAAGCCACTGCGGATTCATCTGATAAGTCAGAAAACTGTATTAAAGATTTGGCCGACTCATTCCTCCACAGAATTGCAGCTAGAGAACAAATGCTCCCTTATACTTACGTGGTGAAATGGGCGATTGAAGAAATCCCCTTCAATGATAGAACTTTCGTCACAAAGGATGGGAGAGTTTTTGGGTCATTCAAGCCTGAAGATCTGAGACAAATGTACCATTTGCCGGCGCCAGAACAAGTATATAACAGCGACTTTCTAAAAAAATTTGCAAGTGAGCACGCGATCGAATCTGAACCTATCAAGGAATGGAGGGGGAACCCAGCTAAACACAAACATGAATCCTCCGGTAAGTACTCAGTCGACTCTCTGTGTTCTCCTTACTGTTATGCCGGCATAATGATGTGTAGATTGTGGGGTTTACATGATTCCGCTGTTTTCACCATTGAAATGGTTCCTCTCATGGAAGCGGCAGTAAACAGTGTTATTATGGATTGGGCCACTATTCTGTCAGACAAACTGGCAACAGCAGTTATCAATTATAGGAATAATTCTAGAGTCAGTGAAAGAATAATTCCTCCTTTTTACTACAGTGCATACATCTTGGACACTTTGTGTTTTAATTCTGAATTCCCCATTCTTGGTTGGAGGTGGACCGTGCAGGACCCCTCGCCCATTCACATTTATCATCGTAAAATGTGGAAGCCCTATTATAAAAACCATATGTACCAAATTTGCAATGATTTCATGGTCCCTGTATATTACGCAATTTTTGACAAACCTATCCCCAAGATTTCCTACCTTGCTTCTTTTGATTTGCCTGCGGTAGGTAGTTGGTTCGGAGAAGAACATTTCACTTATATTAGGGTTTTCGGAAGTCAAGCAAACCCTCATGTCCTTCCTTTATATGTCCCCGATAAACTGTTAGCAAGGGAGATTGCTTACCAAATAACCGCAGAAAGCACCACTCAGATCCTTAAAAAGGAGAAGAAAAGGGGTTGGCCTACTTTCCCCTTTAGATGTGGGGTTTTCACACTGAATGATCTAAAGCATGCAGAGAAAGAAGCTTCAAAGATCCAAGTCCTAAATTTTGCTACCCTGCCCAATCGGCTATATGATCCAAAGAAAACAGCTTATGCTGCTTTAGAGCATGCTAAGTTAGCACTATTTAATCACAAAGATGATATGTTTGATGACATGTTCAAATCAGCCGAATCAATTTTTCAAGTCATGCAACTCGCCAAGAGACAATACAATGATGAAGGATTAATTGAGTTTAATAAACTCAGAGAATAGAGGTTGCAAACTCTGCCTTTGGATTTGTTAATGACTGACCAAGCAGCATCATCAAGTGGCCCTAGCAAACAACAGACTAAGAAGCCTCCCGCTACAATACAAACCGGTAATAAAGAGCAGGAGGAACAACAAAGGAAGCAGCGAGAGGAGAAGATAAAACGAGATCAACAAGAACGTTTGAGGAAGGAGAAGGAAGACAAGAAGCGCCAAGAGCAGGCAGAAAAGAAGCAAAATGAAAAAGAGCAGGCAGAGAGGAAACAGGCAGAGAAACAACGAGAAGAACAAGAGCAGAGAGAAAAAGAAAAGCAAGAACAAATGCTTAAAGAATCCCAGTCTAAAAGCACCACCGATATCAATAAAAGTATTGTCACAAATCCTCAATTGCAGAAGGAATGGCAACATTTCACTACCATCATCGGTGGAAATAAAGACTCACAGGGCACAGATACTCCTAAAAGCAGCACTGAACAAGGCAAAACCTTATCTCAGGGTTTAAGTATAACCAGCGCTACATCAAAGTCAAAAGAGGTGGAAATTATTCCAAAAAACCCTAGTGAACAAATTATGCTACAGGTGGAAGATATTCCCCCTTTAAGTGTCTTCTACAGCCCAAAATATAAAGCCGTAGTAAAACGATCGAGGAAAAGACAAAGGCCTGATCAACCTTCTATCTTTCCCGAGTCAACTATTATGGGCAATGTGGTATGGAAGCAGAAACAAGACCCCTCCGATGATTTAACCAAACTCTCACAGTATGCTGGAGCTTATTCCGCTGCTACTATAGACAAAGCATCCGAGGTAAGTCTTCTACTTAAAACAAGGGAGCAAGAAATTTCCGTCTTACAAGAAGAGTTGGCAGCAGCAAAGCAAAAGGTGATACAAACCGAGGCACAGTTAGAGCAACAACAACAAATGAATGAGCAATTGACAAAACAATGGGAAGAGGAAAAACAGAGTATTAATCAGTCGGCAGTCCACAGACAAAATGAATTACAAAAAGCTCTAGAACAATTAAAGGAAGTAAATGAGCAGTTATTGAAAAGTAAGGATGAACAGATCGCCCAGATTACAGCACAACTGGATAACTTCAGAGGAAATTCACAGGTAATAGAATTCAGAAAAGAAGCAACAATAGTTAACAATGTGCTTATATCGCAAGCCAAGATATTGGCTCAATACCTTGCTCAAGCAGAACCACTTTGTGAATTAGCCACGATTGTAAGCGATCGAGTAGAAAAGGCAAGAGATGAATTGAACCAAGCCGATGAAATCATCACAGCGCACCTTGAATGGCAAGATTCAAAGGAAGGAAAATGTTCTAATTTGCCGAAAATACTCGAAGTTCATAAAAACATACTATTCACAGAGTGGCATACACAGGTAATGAAGGCAGAAAGGGCAGCTTCAAGGAGCACATTGACTTCTAACAATCTGATTGATCTGATCAATGATACGCTTTACCTATCAAACATTGTTACCCAGTGTACACCTGGAAAGATAGTTACAGCTCATACATTGGAACAACTATCTTACCCAGAGTTAGAAAAAACAGGAAAACTAATCGCCGGGGTTAACAGCCTAAGT
>APFE030456653.1:0-28839 GCA_000404065.3 Pinus taeda | reverse complement strand
CAAAACTGATACAGGCATTGCCTTCTTAGGGAAATATGGGATCTTTGCATTTGTCAAAGCAGAGCATATTTGGACCTTTGATATCCAATCATGAAATATGAAACCTATTGGTATAGGTATCCAACAGGTCCTTTGAAAGTGATTTTGTCTAGTAGTAAAGAGGTGAATAGTGTGATTTTGTTTGCGTTGATGTCTTTTGGTACCTTCACCTTGCCTCGACATGGAGGGATATATGGTGGCAAATTGGAGATAGGTTCTTCCCCATCACCATCAACATCTTCTATCCCCATGTCAATGTCTTATATGCCTACACCAACATCCTCAATGTCCTCATCAGGTTCCAGCTCTACTACTTTGGCCTTCTCGTGTGAAACAACTTTTCTTTCTTCTAGTGTTTCCTTGGTGACTCTCACATCGACTGTGTTGCTTTCTGCTTATCCTTCTTCATGTTGGGACCTTCTTTGTGTGGCGTAGGCCTCAACTTGGGTGACCTTAGCAATTTGGCTACTTCTGCAAGTACCTCTACACTCACTACCTCCAGGGCAGCTCCCTTAGTTGCCATTGCTTCTTTAATGCTTGCAGTCTCCACGGGTAATGACATAATGCCAACTAATATCTCCTAAGTTTCCTTCAACAATTTATCAAACACTAAAATCGCTACTAAAGCCTCGAAATAATCAAGGTTCATGTGCACCCGATAGGTCAACACTTCAATTCTAAAAATGCCTAGTTTTTCATTGGCCGGCCATTTGTAATTTATAGGTAATTTTGAATTTGAATCCAACCGTTCCACCTAAAATCAATTCATAAATGCTAGAGTGGCAGCAGATTTTCAAAGATATTGCTCTTAATTTTCAACTTAATTGTCGGCCCCCCCACTATATTTGGTCATTTTCCCACTATCAAGTCATGAGCAGTGACCATAACAGTCACTTTCCAACTGTCTTGCATATTCTCTCTTTCAATAGCGTAGCTCCCCTTGTGCTTCTGTTGACACTATGACAATCCTCCATTCTGCGCAGTACTCCAATTGTGCAGCTCTACAACTCGGGCAGTGTATTTTATAGTCCCGCGCCTCCTTTCAGCTGCTTGGAGTGCTAAGACTATGCTTGCACCATATAGTCATCTAGCCAGATCCCCAATGTATGGCTTCAATCATCTACCATTCACCCTTCCTGGGAATGGCTCTCCATTCAACTTTACCAACTAAACTGCTCCACCATCGGTAATCTCCTTGATGACATAGGGCCCCAGCCAATGCATCTGAATTTTTCCTGGAAATTTATCAACTTGTTGTCATATAATAACACTAAATCATTTACCTTGAAGGTGCGTAGTTTTATGTGCCGATCGTTCCATGCCTTTTCGCGTCCCTTTTGGACTTTCTAATGGAATCCAGTAAGAAACCTGTCTTCTTCCAGTTCTTCCAGCTGCATGAGCCTTTATTCCATGGCTCTGCGATCCTTCATGTGAATTCTGCTATATGTAGACTAGGTACAATGTATTCCATTGGCATTACAGCTTCAACACCATAAACCAGCCTAAAAGGCGTTTGTCCGGTTAGCTTCTTACAAGTTGTTCTGTAAGTCCATAGCACCACAGGTACCCACACATCCCAATAGTTTCTTTGTGTATTTCGAACCTTCATCACCACACTCTCTAGAATCTTATTAAATTCTTCTACCATTCCATTAGTCTACAGGTGATATGGCATTCTCTTCTGATGGTAAACCTAAAATTCCTTCGTCATCGCGTTGATCATCTTATTAATAAAATGCATACCACGAACACTCATTAAAATCTTTGGACAACCAAACTTTGTCATCATGTACTCAAAGATTAATTTTGTTGTTTTTGTGCTTGCACAGTCCTTCACAAGTTGCGCCTCCACCCATCTGGTTAAATACTCAGTCGTGGTGATGATGTACCTCGCACCCGTCTTCTTTCTTGGAGGCTGAATTGGTCCCACAAAGTCAATCACCAATTTTCTCAAAGGGTTGTAATGATATATGTGGATTCAGTAGCATCTCATCCCTCCGTGAGGGTTTTCCATTCCTTTGGAATGCATCGCATGCCCTATAATATGCCTTTGAATCATTATGCAGTGTCGGACACTAGAACCTAATGCGTAGAATCTTCTACACTATTGCTTTGCCTGCATCATGTCCTCCCACGGCTCCTCCATGAGCCTCAGTGAGGATGTTGTTTCATTCAACTTTTGTCACATAAAATCGCAGTATTTCCTTTGATCCCATTTTATACAAGCGTCCTGTAATAACACAAAAGTCTATTGCGCACACCATAAATTCCTTATTTTGTTGGCTAGTATATCCTTTTGGAGCCATTCCCGTTGTCAGGAAGTGTATAATATTTTCAAAGTGACTGTCCACAATGTGTACCACAAAAATCTCCACATGAGGTATTCCTTCATCCAAATTAGTAGACTCCTCCTGTTCCAATGTGTGACCGATGATCCGATCCAACATTGAATTGTCCTAGTTTCACAATAGCTTGAAAATCATATTCTTGAGACAACAACAACCATCTGCATATTCCCCCCCCCCAACACAGGCTTGTTCACAAAGTACTTCAATGCAAAACGGTTTGTATACATCTTAAAGTGTCCGCTTAGCAGGTAGTGCCTAAACTTCTAGAGCGTGTATACCATAGCCAGACCTTCATGCTCTATCTTCAAATAATTCCTTTTGGCTTTAGATAGTTTCCTACTTGTGAATGCTATGGGATGAACAAATCCCCCCTCACTTGCTTGTGTTAGTACTACTCCCAATGAAATACATGATGAGTCCACATGCACATGAAATTCCTTCTTCCAATTGGTGAAGACTAGGATCGATGTGGTGATCATTTTGTCTTTGAGCACATCCAAGCTCTTATGACATTCCTCATTCCCGAAAAATCTAACATCCTTTTTTAATAGTTTATCCATCAGTGCGGTGATCTGGGCATATCTTTTGATGAATTTTCTATAGCACCCTATATGCCCCAATGTTGCACGCAACTATTTCACACTTCTTGGTGCCTCAAAATGGATTATAACCGCGATCTTCACAGGATATACCATCAAGCCTTGTCTGCATACCATGTGACACAACAAGATCCCGAAAGGGACATAGAACATACATTTCTTCAGATTGAGTGCGATCTAGTACCTATGGCATGTATCTAGCATCAAGAACAGACTTGCTACATGGCACTTTACTATTCCAAACACTTTCCAATCATCAAAATATACCTCCAGAAATTTGTGAATGAAATATTTGAACGCTCCGATGACTACGCGCAAAAATATCACCAACATGTTCTTCAGCCCAAAAGGCATCACAGTATACTAGAAGCATCCCCATTCAGTTGTCGAATTCATCTTACTCCTATCCTCTAGCGTGATATTGATCTGATGGTACCTTGAGAACCCATCAGTAAATGAGTATGCTTCTTCGCTGCCAACATTATCCAGCACCTCATTGGTGAATAGAGTTGGGAAGGGATCATGCACATAGGCAACTTCTTGAAATCTACGCATATCCGTATCTCATCCTTCTGTTCTTGTCCTGAACTACCATTGGGCTTACCCAATTAGACTCCTCGACTGGTTTAATGATACATATTGCAAGAATTTATCCAATTCCAAATGGACCCTTTCTTTATACTTCAGATTGAGGTGGTAAGGTATTTTCTTAACTGGCTTTGCGTCCAGTTTTAGAGTGACCTTCATGATGCCCAAGTAACCTATTATCCCTTTCATATCTGAAAACTTCGTGGGGAATAGATCCTAATATTCATAGAGTAATTCAATGAACTTATCTACTATTGCATCATCATAGTAGTCCCCAATCTTTGCAAACTTCGACTCTGCCTCTATGCCAATGTTCACCTGTCTAGTTTTGAGAGGCTCGGTTATGTATAGGTTCTCTAATTGTAGTCCCTTAACTTCATGGTGACCTTCAGTCTCTGGAATAATAATTTTCCTCGGGACTTCATCTTCTTCTTTCACTGTTACATTGTAGCACTCTAGCGTGTGTCTCAACTGGGTAATCCAATCATGTTGAATCAAATCTATAGGATCCCACGGTATCCTGAAGATTGTTGCCTTAACCTCCTATAAGGCTTCATCGATACACTCAAACCCATCCTCAAAGTTTAACGTCATCAAAAATCCTTGGCACAAAACATCCCACTCTTCCGTGCCATGGCAGGTTCCATCTCCAAGTACCAATTCTTCAGTGTAACATGTAAGGTATGAAAAAACATATGTAACCACTGCGGCTGAGGTTTTGCTCCATATGCTTTAGTCCATTTGGCCAAATGGTAATGTGGATCATTCCTCCCATCATATTTTTCTTTTAGCTGCACTTGTTGGTGGCCGAACCACACTCTCAAAAATTTTCTGTATATGCGGCAATCATCAAAATTATCCTTGTATGTGGTTGACCATCTTATAGGCGTAGGATGCAGTGCCTATTCCAAAGCCTAGAAGCAATGCTTTTCTGACACTTCTCTCTCAAATGCATCCAAAAAGTGATCAACATCAGTTAAACCATCATAGTAAGGGAAATTTCTTACCTCTGATGATACACAGTGCAACAACTTGGTCATCATATTACAGCGCAGCGTATATACTTCATGCAGTTGATTCTTCCAGTGCTCTAGTTCTTCATCTGAATCTAATGTGCAGGAACTTTCGCAGTCCCATGCAATATGTCCATCTGTCATCAGATTCACCCAGTCCTAATCTCATGCTGTTATCTTATAAATCTGGTCCAAATCATCATCACTTTCATAACCGTGGACTGGTTCAGTATAGCACGGTCCTTCTACAGGGTCAAGTGGCACCACTATGCAGAGAAATTTCTTCTCAAATATCATCTTCTACTTCTTTATATTGATTACCCCATTCATGTCAAAGGCCCAATCGATCACAAGGAGTGCGAGGTAGGGATTATTGTCATTGACAATATCTATCACTTAAAAATCAGCTAGTGTTCTCACGCCTTCAATATTAGTTGTTAAACCCTGCAACCTCCCCATTGGGATGATTTTCTGCTTATTCGCCATCCTTAACTGAATCGGAGACCACTATAATGTAGTTCTCCCCATTCTCTCCCATGTCTCTTTCGGAAAAATATTCGTTTCCTACCCCAAACCTAGAATAACTCGATCCATCTCATATTTTCCTATCTGTGCAGTAAGCCTCATCTCACAACCGATTCTCGTTTAATGCTTGCCAATATTTTAGACTACGAGTGGTTTGTAAGTAGCATTTTCCTTCCCAGCGCACCGATTGATTAGCTATTGTAGTCCCTCAACAGCATTGCTATCGCGTAGTAGTTACATGCAGGTCTCCAAGAATGTGGTAATCATGGGCAGGTCCATTTCTTCAGGCAGCTTCTCCTGACTCCATGAGGTAGAGGCCTTAGCGAAGCTTTTCTTTGATTCCATAAATATTTCTTTTGCACGTCCTAGATCAAACTCGGTCTCCTTTTCTAGTGCTTTGCGGACTCACTCACCTTCTTAAGTTTGCTTCCCCTTATCTTCACTAGTCATCACTCCACTCTAGAGCACAATGCTTACCTTAGGATCTTCCTCGCGAGGTTCAATCCTCATCATCCATAGGTTTTGAGTCAGTTGTCGAGGCTGTGCCCCCTTTTTTCATATCCTAGCCAACAATATAGGGCAATCCCATTTTGCATGTTCAAACTAAGTACAATAACACATGATAGACATGTCAGATTCGGGCATTCTCATGCGTAGTGTCCTAGTCCCACACAATTGTAACAAATAACCTTCCCTTGACCTCTACCAGGTCCTCCTCCACGTCTGCCTCGTCAGCGCCCCTGATACTCACCTCACGCTCCTCTAGCGCATGGGTCCAAAGGTCGTGTTTCTGCCTGCACCTTGTATGCAAGTGTTCTATCCGTCATTAATTTGTAACTACAGCAATTGTGCTCATCATGACCCACTGATTGACAAAAGTTGCAGAAGAGATCTTGTAGTGTCTGTACGAATTTCTGTAGCAAATGGAAATTATCTGTCGCATTTTTTCCAGCTATCTGATAGATAGCACACCATAGCGTAGGCCCTATACTTGGCCCTATTGGAGCTTTCAACCTCAGAGACATTGGTCCCCCTGCTACAACATAATTTGCGAAAACTAGACAGTGATCTTTGTCATGCCCATGGCTTTTGCACTTCAGGCACCAAACCTCTTCGCGCACCTCGAGCCGAGTTGTTCTACTTTTCTTCTGAATTTGTATTTCTAGGAAAAGGTTCTACAACTGCACATGAATCTGATGAAACCCCAAATTAGTGTCTTGCATTGGTGTCTCGTGTAATCTCATCGTGATTTCCAGAGCTTTCGCTTGGGTCTCAATCTTTTGTTGTGATAGCACAACCCTTAGATGAGGTAGGAGCAAAGCCACAAACCATTCATGGTGTTGCCCATCAATCAGATTCATGTTAGCCTCGTGGTTCTTACACTTCAATCTTTGATCCAAATCGAAGGGTGTCTCGTCAGGCTTCATCATGATCTCTTTGAATCCCACAATTGATTTCACCTCAGACTTAGGTTTATCGAATTCCTTCTTGGGTGAAGTATAGATATTTTCCAATGTAGACATTGGATTATCAGTGGAGTAATTAATATACCATGTTAGTGCACAGTCTTCTAAAGTATTAACCAACATTGGTTTCTTCATTTGATCATCCATGTTACCCTAAGATTCCCATACAACCTTCACGATGAACCAAAACTAGTTTGGATCTCCATTTCCCACGCCCTTGAACATAGGTAACTTTATGGATTTCTCCATATTGAATGGTGGCAGAGGTGGTGGTGGTGTAGGTAAAGGTGTATGCAGAGGAGGTGAAGATGGAGGCAGTATGGGTGGATGAGGTATTCGCAGGAACCCTTGTTTTATCAACTGAACAATGCTCTATGGAGATGCTTGTGTTGCTTCCTCGTTCTCACTCAGAGGGGGTTCAATTAGCGAGCTATATTCAGGGCATGTTCTTCCCTTGTTACTGAATGTCCTTCCACTTTGCATAGCTCCAAACATCAAGGTAGATGCATAACCCACTTTTCACACAAGAGAATCTTAATCCAAGTATTTAATGATTTTAAATACTTACCTCGCGACCCCTTGAAGAAGCGGCAGTCTGCTTTGCTGTAACTAACTGAGGTATCAAACATGAACTCTGTCACGAACCCTCCTATGATACGATCGATCCAATGATTGATAGCACACATGATATTATCTTCAGAGGCTTCTAATATCTGCACTAACTCTGGGGTCCAAACTATTAGGGTGTTAAGCCTCCACCTTCCTTGGCCATCTACCAATTTCGGGATCCACTCATAAAACTTGACTGGGAAGGAACAGAAGAAGATCTGGTGTATTTCTATGTACATATATATGTCCAACCACAGTTCTTTCATCAACCGTGGATTGTTGTTTTCATGTGCCGCAAATTCGTGGATCTTTCTATCCAACCAGTATTCGATCTCTTTCGTAATTGGATTCCAATGATGCAACATCACACATCTCATGATGCAGATCCTGGTACCGACAATAGAACCATTTTTTGGCTTGATGGGCCCTGACTCAGGTCCAACGTTAAGTAGCCAAGCAAAACCCTACACTACTGGCACTTTCAGCATGAATCCACAAACCACGAACTGAATTCTCATCTGAAGTAGTATGGGGGGATGTAGGAACCAAGTTTCCGCACACTGAGATGGTCATGATGTCGTTTTATACCCTAACCCTTCCTTCACGCAGATTTATAAGCCCTTTAGGGCTTATCAAAGTACTTCTCTTATTTAGCTTTGAAACCTTCACGAAAATGTCTGATTGTCCTTTGCGAACCCTAAATAGTCAATTCAAACACTTACATGCCTCTGTAATTATCCTTACTTCTATGTCTACCCAAGTTAGCTTAAGTATTGGTTAAGTTCAACATGCATTATGATTATCCTAGCGTAAACAGATATTCTTACTTGCATTCATATGAAAAAGTAAAATACACATAATCGCGCATGAATATAGCATTAGATCATAAATGTAGTACTCAAAATAACATAATCGCAAACATTCATAATAGAAGTAAAATAGCTCATACACAGATTTGTCTAGAACAATTCTCTTTATTGATGGTTCACATCTCCGTTACAAACTCTAACTTCCCTGTGCACATAGCTACAAGGGTCCACGCACTTAGCTTCGGACTTCTACCCTAGGCCTCTGGGCACTCAGCTGTAGAGCCTCTACCTATGCTAAGACTCTTCACTCTTATCTCTCACTAACCCAAAAACTTACATAGGAAAACGACTCAAAAGCATACCTTAGACTCATCTAAGACTCCATTTTTATGCATTCCCATGGCCTACGGACCAAGGGCTGATCTCAATAAGCCGACAAAAACTATCTAAACTAAGGTAGGAAACCCTTTTTGACTATTTACATCTTCATTCTCTGTGACCACAAAATACAGAGACTTTACATTCTTTATACAAAACTTGGGCCTTTAGCCCCAAAATTTGTGCTTTTAACCCAAAAATTGACCCTAGGGGACGTGTTCCCAACACTTACCCAAGTCTGAAGGAAAGAGTGTAATCATGGTGGTAATTGATAGACTTACCAAGTATGGACATTTTTATGCACTATCACATCCATTTAAAGCCAATACAGTTTCTACTAGATTTATGGAAACGATTCAGAAGCTACATGGAAACCCCAAACATTATTGTAAGTTACAGAGATCCCATTTTCATGGGAAAGTTTGGATGGAATTATTTTCTTTCCTTGGTACTCATTTAGCTCATATATCATCTTATCATCCTCAATCTGATGGGAAAACTGAGTTAGTAAACAAATGTTTGGAAGGATATCTTGATTGCTTTGTATCTGATAAATAGACATAATTGGTTAGATGGTTGCCTCTAGCTAAATGGTGGTATAACACTTCCTTCCATACTACAAAAACAATGACCCCATTTATGGCACTTTATGGATATCATCCATCATCCATCACATCATATTTAAAATAAAATTCTAAGGTTCAAGCAATGGAAGATCACATCGAGCATCAACAACAAGTTCTCCAACTCTTGAAGGATAATCTCACTTTGGCGCAGAATAGAATGAAGCAACAGGCAGATCAACATCGCATCAAAATAAGTTTTTATGTAGGTGACTAGGTACTCCTATGGCTACAACCATATAAACAAATGTCCCTTAAGTAAGTTAAGAAGGATAATAAATTATCATCAAAGCATTATGGTCTGTACAAGGTGTTGTAAAATATTGGTACTATGACATACAAATTGGAGCTTCATGTAGCTTCAATAGTGCACACAGTTCTCCATGTTTCATGCTTAAAGAAGGTTATAGGTGACAAACTCCTAGTTCAAACAATACTAGTATAACTTTATGAGGAAGGAAAAATCACATTGGAACCTGAAGCAGTCACAGAAACAAGAACTGGAGAGCTACAAAATTGATCAATTTTGGAGTATCTCATCAAGTGGAAGAACTTACCCACTGAAGATTCCACATGGGAGGGTGATAATTTTATACATAAGCATCTAGAACTACTTAAGCATTGAGGACAACACTTTTTTTAAGGAGAGGGGCATGTTAGGTCCCTGTAATACTAGTGGTTCCCCCATTACTATTGTCATTGTAGCCCTTATTGTTATTGTTTTGCCCCTATTGTTCCCATATTGTTATTATTGTGCCCCATAGAAGCCCAATATTGTTATTGTTGTGCCCTTATACTATTATTGTTATGTTGGCTTTGATTACATAGTGACCCCTTAGAATCCTATATATAGAAAGGAGGTTTTGTCATTTGTATCATATAGGAATTGTTCATTTGTGTAATGTAAAAGAGGTTTCCCCCACGAAGAGGTTGATTTCAAAGGTGTTGATCTATATTTTCATCTATTTTGTGAGCTGGTTTCCTAATAGTATCCTACACCCTCGAAATCATGGTCACCTCAACCTGGTCCATTCCATTCTTGGTCTCAGAACTGTTGTGGACCTCTCTTCTTGAAAATCAACTTCCCCATCCTATGACACAACAATAGTGACATCTTCCACCAAATGCTTCCACAAGTGACCCTCCTTTTCATCCTCAAATTCTTGTTCAACCCAACTCAAACCTGAATAATAGGGGATCCCAACAGGTTGAGACAACCAATCTTCCTGCATATAGTATTACCACTTTAGAATGAAACGAATTGAATCTTCCATTTAGAAGAGAGGTGAAAATGAATACTTCACCAATAATTGTCAAGGAGACTAATGAAAAAGTATCAGAACGAGAACTTTAACACCCCTCTAGGGAGATTGGGGGAAATCTAACACAAATTCCTAAGGAACATCAACCCCCCACAAAAATAATTGTCACTTGAGGAAGTCATAGAGCACCACCTTATCGTGAGAGGTTGTCCTTAAGAAAACAGATTCCCCAACCCAAATTTGATCTTTTGGGAGAATTACAGAATCTATTTTTTAAGATTCCATTACTCTAGGCTATGAAGTATGTGTCAATCTATGCTAAGACCATTAAGGAATCGTGTTCCAAGAAGCCTAGAAGGAACTCCAAAGACATACCCACTATCTGTGTCATGGGAAATTTGTTAGACATAATGTTGGAAAAAACTATACCCGTCAAATATGGTGACCAAAGAAACCTGATCCTCATAGTCCAAATCAATGGCATTTATATTTCAAATGTTCTAGTAGGCCATGGGGCTACAATTAACATTTTAGCATCTACCACTATACTCACCCTGGGCTTACTTAGCCTTAAACCAACCTTGATGGTTTTAAAACTTGCATATCGATCTACTGTGAGGCCTATAGGGAAATTGGAAGATGTAACCATATCCGTGTTGTGTTGGAAATACCCAGTTGATCTCATAGTATTGCATACTCAATCTCTAGTTGGGGGCCATCCCCTAATCTTAGGTAGGCCATGTCTTGCCACAACTAATGACTACATTTTCTTTTGGTCGAGAAACATGGCAATATCGAATGGAGAAATCACAAAGAACCTTGTATTGTACCCTCCCGCAGAACCAAGTTCGTTCGTTAAACCAATATTTTCCATAACATGAAAACCTTCCCTTATGGATGAGTCTCAACTTGACAATGAAAACATTAGACCAATTATCACTATTGGGAAATCTCTTTGTTTCAAAGACTCAACAAAAGACAATGTTATTATTACATTTATTAGTAACTCTGATTTTGTTTCTTGCCCGACTCGATAATTATTAGAGTTTGTTATGATTTGTACTACTAAAGAAACCATTGAACTAGAAACAACAACTGAAAATGTTCCTATTAGAGAAATCCACACAATATTCTAGTAGAGATAAATCTAGGGAAAACAATGAACATCAATCCCAATCTATTACCCTCCCAAATTGAACAATTGCTTAAAATTCTTCGGAACAAGGAGGTATTTTCTTGGTAATACATGAATATGAAAGGAATTCATCTTGATTTATGCACCCATCATATATATATATATATATATATATAAGAGAGGAATGCCAACCTATTCACCAACCATAAAGAAGAATGAACCCTGCTTTGAAAAACATTGTGAAGGAAGAACTCTAGAAGCTATTCGACGTTGGGTTTATTTATCCAATCTATGACACTGAATCCCCATTAGTCATTGTTCCAAAGAAGAATGACAGGTGTAGGATCTATGTCAAGGATAGGGAACTAAATAAAGAAACCCAAAAATATCACTTTCCCTTACCTTTGATCATCCATGTTCTCGGTACACTAGATGGGAATAAATTATTTTCTTTTCTTGATGGATTTAGTGAGTATAATTAGATCCAAACAGCTCCTGAGGATCAGGATAATATGACTTTGACCTTCCCTTGGGGAACATTTGCATATTGATTCCTCCTGTTTGGAGTCTATAATGCACTTGCTACTTTCCAAAGGGAAATACTAGGAATCTTTTATGATTTGATTAATGACAGTGTTGAAATATATGTGGATGATTCTTCTCCATATGGTGATTCTTTTGAAAATGGTTCAGAAAATTTAGAAAATGTACTTAGACATTGTAACAGACTCATGTTTCTCATAGCACAGAAAAATCTCATATGATGATGGAAGAAGGGATTGTACTGGAGCATTTACTTTCAACTACAGGAATATGGGTCAATCGCACTAAGATCGAGGTAATCGTAAATTTTCCCACTCCAAAGATGTAGACAATGATATATAATTTTATTTCTTATGATGTGTATTATCAATGCTTCATAGAACCTTTTTCTAATGTAGCATTTCCACTCTTCCGACTATTGTCTATGGATCCAGAATTTGTATGCATTGATGCTTATGAAGCAAATTTTTCAGGGATCAAGAAATTACTTTGTGAGGCTTTAATATTGCATGGTCCTCATTGGAAACTCCCATTCCATATTTCTACCAATGCCTTCCATATAGCAGTTGGAGTAGTTCTAGGACAACAGTTAGACAAGAAACCATATGCAATCTACTATGTGAGCAATAATTTAACTCATGCTGAACTTAATTATACAGTAAGTGAGAAGGAATTTTTGGCCATCATTTATGCTGTTAAAAAAAAACGGCATTATATTACAGATACCCCACCTTTGGGCACACAGGTCATTCAGACATTAGGTATCTGATGAAAAAACCAATAAATCCTAGAAGAATTACAAGATGGTTATTATTGTTACAAGAATTTGATATGACTATTTTATACGAACCAGGAAAGGATAATCTGGTAGTAGATCTCTTGTCTAGGCTGAATAGTAATGATGAAGGTACACCTATAGAAGATACTTTTCTTGATGAACATCTATTTGTAATTTCTACTTACACACCTTGGTAAGCAGATGTTGCTAACTATCTTGCTATAGGAAAGCTACCTCATCATTTGTCACACAGGGAATGATGGAGGATTATACAAAAATCTGCTCGTTATACATGGATAGAAAGATACCTCTTCTACACTGAGCAAGATCAATAGATCCTACATTGCATAGGCGAGGACACGATCTATGATGTTCTGAAATATACCTACGATGAACCCAGTAGAGGGAACTTTGCTGATAAATGAATAGGTCATAAAGTGTTGTAGATGGGATACTAATGACCCTCTATATTTTGAGATGCTAGAAAATATGTGTGGGGGTTTGACAACTGCCTATGAATGGGTCAACCTATTTGATCATATTAAATTCCACTGCAACCTCAAATAGTCCTTGAACCCTTTGAAAAATGGGCTATTGATTTTATTGGGCCATTAATCCTCCTTTTCATAAAAATATTCATATTCTTGTTGATACATACTATGTGACAAAATGGGTGGAAGTGAAAGTCATCGCAAGAGCCACTAAAAAATTTGTATCATACTTTTTATTTGAAGAAAGTTTTGCTTAGGATGGGGTCCCGAGTGAAATAGTTTCAGATGGAGGGGCACAATTTACATCACATTCAATTTCGTTGACTATGAAGAAATATGGAATCAATTATTGGGTAACATCTCCATATCACCCTTAGGCGGATGATCAAGTCGAGAACACAAATAAAGTATTGGAAAACATTCTTATGAAGAATATGGAAAATCATCACCAGAATTGGGCTGATAAAATTCCTAAATCACTTTGGTTCTACAAAACTACATCATAGAATAGCCACAAGGTTTTCACCATATGATCTTGTATATGGAAAATCCCCTTTATTTCCTGTGGAATTCGAGGTCAAAACACTCATAACAGCTCTGGAAATAGGTCTGGATCTTACTGTAGCCCAAGAACACCGACTGAATTAGCTTTATGAGTTAGATGAAATATATTTGGCTGTTGTAAAAAATACTTCCACAATCTAGTAGCAATGACCTAAGTGGCACGATAAATTTATTAAGAAGAAGGTGTTTCAAAAAGGTGATTGGGCATTTCTCTATGACTCCCAATTCAAGGTATTTAAAGGAAATCTTTGCTCGATATGGATGGGTCCATATGGTTTTGACACAATGTTTGATAAAGGAATTGTTAAACTTATAACAATCAACGATACACATACTCCTTTACTTGCAAATGGACATCGTCTCAGGTTGTATCATGATCTGAACTTTAAGAAATCTTTTATTAGACAAATTCCTGATGATTTTGGTTTTAAAATAATTTGTGCAAAAAATTCTTCCTCTGCACCTCATATTGAATAACAATGTGTGTGTTGGTGTGTGTTGTGTGTATAATATTATATATAATACTAATAATATATAATAAATAAAATTGAAGTTTTGTGGCTAATCCATTTGGAATCTCTCTCTCTCTCCCTCTTCTCTTTTTCCCTATACATTATTTTTCCCTTTCCCTTGCTACTACTTCATTTGTAGGCTTCTTTCTTGTATATAACACATTTTTCCCTTTCCCTTGATGATACTCCACTAGTGTTGTTACTCCATCGATGTTGATACTCCATTAGTGCTAATACTTCACCGATGTTGATACGTCACTAGTTCTGTTAGTCCACCGATGTTGACACTCCATTGGTGTTGTTATTCCACCAATGTTGATACTCCTCTGGTGTTGTTACTATGACACTGACTTTCCACTAAGGTAAGTCATCAAGTACGTCCATGAATGACTCCATGAATTTAATTAGTGTTTCATTATGACATGCCCAATTATGCCCGAGGACGACCATACCTTAGTTGGGGGGATATTATTGTATTAAACAATACTGATACGATTTATTGTTATTTTCATACCACATTTAAACCACCAAATCATACCATTAGTATGCCATCATTACCCATTCGGGTCATATCTTCACCCATACCCTTCACATATATCCATTTTCATTGGAAATTACATTATGTATGAAATACACATGCCAACATTAGAATGTAGTATTTTCTAATGTATTGGAATAATTACTATAATCAACACCATATTTACCACCAATTTTACCATAAATCTTGCCCGATTCACTTCACCGTCACTCCTGTTACCACAAATTTTATTGTTTAATTATCCCCTTAACGACTTGCTACTACTCTGAGTGCTACTATAAATTAATTGACAAGAAAATAGGTGGCCAAGCCATTAGACATGAAATAGAAAGCATGTAGTAGGTCAAGACTCAACTAGAAGTATGGTAGATCTTTCAAAATGTAGGGTGAAAGACTTACTTTCAAAGGTTACAGGAGTTTGATGAAAGGGTGACAATTGAGCTTGCATTGAATGTAGAAAGGAATCGCTCTAGGGTCCATGGACTATAAGTTAAGGTAACTGAGGAGGCTATTTCGACTGTCAGTGGGTTGCCATAGGATGGGTAGAAATGGTTTACTAGAAGAGTGGCCATGCCCGAATTTTTAGAGCTATTCCTATAGGCATGGGAGAATGTGATGTAAAAAGGGAAGGGTTATGACCGACAATCGCTGCCAAAACCTTAGGCAGAGGTTGAATACTTCTTAATGAGTTATATCACCTATGAAGGTCAGTTCTCTACCCTCATTAAATATCATTTTAAAATCTTATCCTGTCTCTGATTTCATTAGGTGCATTCCATAAATGTTTCATTCTTCCTTTAGAATAACCTACAATTGATGACTTGGTCTACATGTCGTCCATGCTAGGAATTGGCCATCCTTAGAGATCATAGGCTCATCAAGTTATTGATAATTACCGCCTCGTTAATAACTCTTGTGACTTGGCAGTAATTGGTAGAGTTATCAGAAGAAGAAGTTGCAACCATAATTCTTATAAGGCGAGAAGAAGAATTGCCTGGAGAGGAAGTAATGGAGCAAATTAAGGAGGAAGTAGAGGAAAAAGGAGATGAATAAATGATGGACCAATAACATGATTTAGGGAATAATGGAGGAACTCAGGAAATTGAAACAAAGGATGTTAGTAGGATGGAAACTAAATCTATTACCCCTTGTTCTCCACTTATGGCCTCCTTGCCGAGAAAAGCAAGGAAAATTCATTCTCCTACCCGCACGGTGATAGGAAAAATATTTCCCCCAAAATTGAAGTTTGTAGGAGTGATTGTAGAAGGAGAGGGAGATTCTATTGACACTATATCAGAGGGACCTATATCAATTTCAAAACAAATAAAAAATGGGGTTTTTATCAATGTTGCTCCATAATAACTAGTATCGATGTTGGAGAAATTGGATAAAGAAGTTTTGGTTGATACTGCCCCACAAGAACTAGTGTTAGCCTCTGAACAATTAGAAGAATATATTGTTGTTGATGTTGGTCCACAAGAACTAGTATCAACCTAGAAGAAAATGGAGGAGGGAGCTGTGAGTGAAACTACCCCGTAAGAACCAATGTCAGCCTCTTAACAAATGGGAGAACGGGTTGTTGCTAATACTACTCCACAAGAACAAATATCAGCTTTGGAACAAATAGAATAATTCACCATTGATACCACCCCACAAGAACTAGTATCAACTCTAGATCAGATGGAAGAGGATGCCACCATTGATAATGCTCCACAATAACTAGTATCAACTCATGAAAGGATGGAAGATGAGTTCGTCACTGATACTCCTCCACAAGAACTAGCATCAGCCTT
Organism: Pinus taeda; assembly: GCA_000404065.3. Classification (NCBI taxonomy): domain Eukaryota; kingdom Viridiplantae; phylum Streptophyta; class Pinopsida; order Pinales; family Pinaceae; genus Pinus; species Pinus taeda. The sequence continues at coordinate 12,226 of APFE030456653.1, read as the reverse complement.
TGAGCAAATGGAAGGACAGGTGTCCATTGATACTACTCCAGAAGGACCAGTATCAATTCCTAAGAAAATAGGAGAAGGGGTTGTGGTCAACATTGCTCCAAAAAATCTAGCATTGAATTCAAAACAAGTTGAGGAGGAAATTGTTGTTGATACTCCTCCACAAGAACTAGTATTAGCCTCAAAATGATTTGATAAGGAAAGTGTTATTGGTATTTTTCCATAAGAAATAATACCAACCTTTGAGAAAATAGAAGGAAATTCGTCAGTACAAAATTTTGCATGAGGATGCGTCGATGTCACTCCACAAGTATTGACATCTCAGCAAATGAAGGAAGTCATGGTGAAGCAGGATCCATTTGATAAGTTTGCTGACATAGATCCACAACGACTAGTACTAGCCTTGAGGCTGAGGGAGGAAGTCATGGTGAAACAAGAATTTGATGAGGGACTCATAAGAAAGAAAGCCCCAATTCAGATTTGGTATCAACTAATATTCAAAGAAAACATTTAGTTAAATATGGAAATTTCTAAACTAATGGAATGAGTGATGTGGTTGCAGAAGAAAGAAAGGAAAAGGTGAAAAAATAATCCTGACCAAGCAACCACAACCCCTGGACCTAGTAGGATGGTTTTGATGGAACTTCAGATAGAGGATAAGGAGATGACCCCATCATCTACAAAAATTGAGATGCTCCTCCATCTTGAAGAAGCTCAAGAGTTTCTTTTGGCGGCAGAGATCTAGAAATGGAAGGCCACTACTTTTGATTTCCAGGTTGGATCAATTCCCATGGAGGCCCATCGGAAGGAAATAAAGGACATTTTGGAGAATGCATCAATGGTGGCTACCGATTATACTACTCATATTGAAAAGGATAAACAACAATAGGAAAATTTGTAGTAGGAGGTCAAAGAGTTGCAGGGACAAATCGAGATTGAAAACTGATAAGGACAAGAAGTTCACCTTAATGCAACACATAATGTGATGTAGACCCCCTGCTAGTTGTTATTTCCTTTTCCTTCATGAAAAATATATATTTTTCTATCTGGAAAGTACTCACCAAGGGATAAGTCACATAATAGAAGATCCCATGATTATATCCCGGGATCTGATCAATCATTCAATCCTGTACCATTTGTAGGAGATATTCATTTGAGAGCTTTTACATATTTTGTGATTAATCATGTCAAATGGAGAAAGGCCCTCGATACATTTGAGGAAAACCATGAAAATCATCTATTCATGATCAGAATGGAGAATTTCAAATCTGGGGATATTTTTACTAAACATGACCAGTTTCCTAAACTAGAGGGATGAAAAGACTCGATTCTCAAGACACAACTATGGTGTGTCAACATCTACACAATATAGATCTACATTTTTCAAGGAGAAGATAACAATGCTTGTTAGAAGTGTTGGATGCTTTCATCATGAGTAGTTCGATTAAACAAACCCTTCGGGGAAGCCAACTTTTTCAAAGCATTTGGGATAATTACACGCTACATTGCTTGTATACAACATTGTGGAGTTTGGTGGCTAAGGTTAAGGTTCCAATTTCTAATATTTTGGCTTCTTTCTGATCAGAATGGATCAACCTATGTTGTCGATGAATACTAGTGGAAGGATATCATTCACCTAGATGGGCTTAAGATCCCTTGGATTGATATGGAAAAAAATACGATCTCACTTAGCTTCATGCCGATCACAATGGATCTAACCCTAATCTGTGCAGAAAATGGTTTCCAAGAGGACATGCTAACAAGCCAATTGGGGGGAGATGTTGGTAGATAAAATTACCCATTGTCACTCACCTTTACCTATCCCTTTTTACGCATTTCATATCTTTTATGAGGTCAATTTTTATCTCAAAACAACAAAGGTATATTACATTGACATCTCTTCTTGAAATGTTGATTAATGAAGCATAGTCCTAGGGGAAAGTCACTTAGATGGATTTCTAACTAAGTTTTCTTATAGAATCACAAGGAATGATGCTTAGTGTGATACGAGTCAACGTGATTTTGTTAATGAGATGGTAGCGCTATTCAAGAATGGGACTGTTAGAATTGTTCAACTGGTGAGAAGTTGATGATCGACCTTGATTTTTATCTTTACATTCTATTTCTACCTAAACAATTATTATATATTTGTGGGAAGGCATGATTGCCACAATTTCTAGGTATGTTAGATCATATTCATGAAATGATGAATTGTATAAGTAAGGTTCAGCACATCAAAATGATAAACTTTTTACGGGAGATGTGTAACAACATAATTCAATTGTAATTCCTTTTTTATTAATACAAATTACAGTGTTCTATAGTCTTGTGTGATCTTTACCCGTCACCACAGCCCTGATTGGAGAGTTGGGTCCACTCCCTTAATAAGGCATTGTTAGAGTTATTCATGTGAATTGGTATGTGTTAATTATGTTAATGTTTTGTTGTTTCGTCTTTACTATTTTACAATCTTGTTATAATTTCGAATTATAGTTACTCTAAGTTGTTTTTATGGTTCTTGGTTTTTTTTTTTTACTTTATATTGTTGTTAATGTTCTTTAGATTGTTGTTATTTGATTTAAGTATTTGTTGGACCTTGTATTTTGTTAATTCTAAATACTAGGTAGGAAACCTACGACATGCATAGACTTTACATGATACCTTGAAATAATTGTAGGGTGATTTACTGGTATGCTAAATCCCTTGTCATTTAATATGTCAACCCGAGGGTTTCGTAAGCTTAGAAGCAAACCAAAACATATGGGAACCTAGATGAAAATGTTGTAGAATGCTTGTTTAGGATGGAAAGAGAGAAAGTAAATTCATATTACAAATATAACTACAGAAAACTGCAAAAGAAATCTCATGCAAGGAAACTAAATTAAATTCTAAAGCTGGAATGAATGAATCAACGCCATGGCATTTCTAAACTATTCAAAATACAACTAATCTATTGAAAGCTATAATAAGAAAACTATGATAATCTTGAAAGAAGTAAATTAATCCAGAAATCAGTAAATAGCAACTAGTGATTTAGTTGTCAAGCAAGCAAACTAAGAAAGCTAGTAAGTAATTAATTTAATGACAATCAAATCAAATCTGAGAAAGTAAATCAAAATTTCAGAAAGCAAATCACACTTATAGAAAGTAAAGTACACTTGAATGAAAGGAAATAACATAAATCAAACTATGTTATAGTTGTATGGAGATTGTGGTTGATGGAGATCCTTCGAGTCCTCAATGAGCACACAAAAATAGCTATCACATCTTAAGAATCAAGCAACACTCATAGTTACTCATGATTTGGATAAAATGATATTATTCGTGCTAAATGAACAATCATAAATCTAATGCTAATGAATAAATGACAACCATTAGCTTCCTTTGAAGGATGCTACTCCTATTTATACATGAATTAGGGATATCTACTCAATAAATGTAGATCCCTTAACTATCTACTAGATCCATACTTGTCTCAACTTATCCCTAAATACTAGATACAAATTCCATGACTCATAAAGATCTCCATGATATTTTTCCTTTGAATATGGTCCACCTCTTGAGTTGAAATTCGAATTTGATCTTAGGAGGCCACATAAGGGTGCCTTGGAAGCTTCCAAATGATCTACACATGTCATAAAACTCATAACACACACATATATCAATGAAACCATGTTAATTTCCAAGTTTTTAATCATGAATTCACTATAAATACATAAAGTAAATAACTTTGGAAAACAAGTATTCTAACCTATATAATCATGAAGATGGTTACTTGATGTAGGGTTTTAGGCTAGATAGTTATGAAATGAAGGCTAAATGGTTTATGAAAGGATGGAAATATGGATGAATATGGAAGACAATTTTGAGACTCAACATACCCCCCAACTGAAGTTGTTGCATGTCCTCATGCAACTATTGCATTGATTCATTTATCCATAAGTTGATTTTTTTTTTGAAATGCTTTGCTTCTTTATGAGATTTTACTTGAATGGATTCTCTACAAACTTTGTGTCATCATTTTTTATTTTGAAAAGTGTAATACATTTGATTTCAACATATGCTTTTTTTATGGTTGGTTCTTGTGTGACAACCAAAAGTTTGAGCATTGGTTCTTGTGTAACAATGTTTTTTATTTTTTTGTTGCATCAAAGCTCATGAAAACATTGATAATTTTCTTTTCAAGCCCTATAATAACTCTCAATGAATTGATAATTTCCAAATCATAAAATCTTTTGGAATCATACTGCAACAATAGTTTATTGGAAAGAATATGCAAGTTGGAACGAGATGAAAATGTGTGATGGTGTATGAAATGTGAATATGAACTAATGTCCCTTCCCCCCATCTAAAGGTGTTTTTCAGTTTATGACAATATGAGAAAGGGAGTGTAAATGAGGAATTTTCAAAAATTACAATTTGAGCATTTTAAGGAATTTGCATGACTGAAACTTACAAAACCACATACCTTCACTTACCCTCGATGTACATGAGTTATGGATGCTGAAGTTTGTGGCTGCTGATGTTGTCGAATCATGGAGTATGTAAATAAAGGAATTTGGATCTACTTTTGTGTTCTCTTTGTTCATGACAAGGCTTGAATCTTTATTGCTATTAGGACAAATTGATCTACTGCAATATGATAAAATGATGTAGTCTTCACTTGCTACAAAACTGATAGTATAATTCTAGTCATACGAATAAATGTGTTGATGTCGAGCATGAAGAGAAGTCATTGGATTACCAACCACTATTGAATATCGTTAACTAATGCAATTGTTGGCTTGAGGGGGGCTGACCTAGGTTGAGCATTAATTAGCCAAACAAATCACTACACTAATGGCCCTTTCGGCATCAGCCCATGGAGCGCGGACCAAAGTCTCACTCGAAGCATTATGAGGGATGCTAGAACCAAGTTTTCGCACCCACATATATTCATGATGTTGGTTAATTCCCTCTATTACTATCTTTGCGTCGGTCACTTTTCTCTAGGGCTTGGCAGATGAGCCCTCTATTACGTCCTTCAATACCTCCACAAAAGGGTTCAATTTACCTTCGCGCAACCCTAACCTGCGGCTCAGGTAATTTCACGCTGCTACGGCAGCATACCATGTAGATTCCCAAATTATTCTAAGTAAGTTTCTTATCTTATCAAACAATTATAGTTAACACCGCATAAACAATTGTCCTTAATTGCGTTTAGTTATCCAACATAATCATACACATTCATGCATCACATAAGAATTATAAAGGAAATTCATACATAAAATGATAAGATGGATTAATCACAAAAAAGAAATAGAAATTGTAGAATCATTCTCTTTATTTATATCTTCCAAGTGATTACAGACTCTATTCACCCTGCACACACAGCTGCAGGGGTCCTCACACTCAGTTGCAGACTTCTACCCTAGGCCTCTACGCACTCAGCTGCAGAGCGTCTACCTACGCTATGACCCAAAACTTATACTTCTACTTCAAAGCTATGACTCTCTTTCCTATCACTTTTCCATTATTTATCACTCTAAATAATTAGAGCTTAGCTCTTTTTGTACAATCCCATTGTCTGCGGACCATGGGTAGATCCTTATAGCTGAATTTACTTTACAAAACTAAGTGCATAAAAACCCTTTATGACTTATGACACCTTCATGCTCTATGACCACAACATGCAAAGTCTTTACAAGTTTATTACAAAATTTGACCAAAACATAGGCTTTGAGCCCCAAAACTACCCTTTGGGGGATCTTGTTCCCAACGGACCCCCAACACAAACATCATGACTCACCCTCGAGTCACTCGGTAGGTGTGGAGATCTTTACACAAATCCCTTCCAGCTTGACTCATATGATAGTGACCTCAGCTGTGCATTGTGTAGCCACCTGCTTCATGTCTTCCATTGTCTGCTCAGTCACTGCTCCTGCGCTGTCAGCCTGAAGCTTTTGTTGTGTTGCCTACATAGTTACAATATTGCCTTCAATATTTCTTGTCACTGTGTAAGACTCTTCTAGCTAGGGCTTTAATCTTGCCTTGAGAACTACTTCCTTATGCAGTGCTGCGTCCACCTGTTCCTTCAGTTGCTTGGCCTCCTATAGCTTAGCTAGTCTCTATGTTAGTGTGACGGTTCACGTTGTGCCCTTAACCTCATTGTAGCATTGTTGTAGCTCGCATGCTTCCATTTCTAGCCTCTATATACTGGGGTCCTCCTGCAAGCTTTTCAGGACCTCAAATGACTGCTCAAACAACTATGTATAGTCTATTACTGAACTATCCACTGCCACTACTACTTTTGTGACAGCGGTCACCCGTTGTTCCTTCACTTCAAGTGGAGTTGAAGGTTGGGCCCTCAACTATAACTCTATAATTTGCAAGTTCAGCTCCAACTGAGCCCGCACCATCTCAATACGAGTGTCGTGCACCCCTATGGCCAACTTGTGGATTCGTACCTTGATTGGCTTCTCCTCTGGAATGGCCAACTCTAGGACCATTTAGCATGCCTCCTCAATGACTTGCATAATTTGCTTGCTCTGATTGGTCACCTTGGTCTCAGCGGTGATGGAAGCATTTCTCTGTAAGGCCATTTTCTCATTATTGATCTATTATTCACTGATCACCTGGAGGGTGTGGTGTTCACGGGCCCACAGTTATGCAATTACTCCATCCTATAAGAGGTGGAGTGTATCACGCAGGAGCGCTCCCAAGTTCAACCCAACTCCCTTTATGGTGCTGACAGTGGGCCTATTAGCTCATTCTCTATGGTCAGTGCTCCATCCAGGAGCACTATCACATTGAAGCCTTCATGCACAACATATTGGCAGCATCTTGGTGAGCACCAGTATTGCAGCAATAATGCTACAACTCCTGGGTTGCCTACTTTACTTTTATCAACCTGGTAGTTCGTAACAAACTTGGAAGCAACAGTGTTGTATGCACAAGTACTAGTTCTTACTGCAGGTTGTCACTTGGTCAACCGGTGCAAGATCACTAGGAGCTCAAGCCAACTTCTATGGATTCCAGAAGAAGCTCTATATGTGATGAAAGAAGAGATTACTCTATAGAGGCTACTCTAATTGCGAAAAGGAGAAAGACTGAAATGCAAAGCAAACCTAATACACCCTAATTAACCAACTAATCCTACTTTTTCAGAAAGCACTATGAAAACCATTAAATGAATGCCATTACCCACTCAAGGAAGTAAACAATATATACTAAAGCTATTTCTGGAAGTAAATGAGAAAAAATATCTCTTTGGATTTCTATGTATTTTTATGTGAATTTTACATGCATGTATTTTATTGTGTGTGAAGGTGGAAGTGAATAAGTGTGGTTGAAGGGTGACTTTGGGACATGAGAGGATGTAGGATGGTGTAGATGGGTCATAGGAGGTCTTAGGTGACCTTCTAGAGGCTTTTCCCACACTCAGCCTTCAAGAGAAATCCTATAGGAAAATCTCCAAGAGGACACAGGGGATCTACAGGAGGTTTATAGGAGGTCTACACGAGGAGGCCGAGAGCAGTTTTCATGGTTCTGAGGGTATGAGAGTGGGTGGAAAAGGTGGATGAAGGTTGGAATGAGGTGTTAAGGTGCCTAGGGTCTATCAAGAATCACTAGGAGAGAGAAATATGATTGGTTTTTCTCAAGGAGAGAGGAAGAAGTTCTATGGAAAAATGCAAAAAACTAAGGTAGACTTGAGGTGAGCTTTGGGCAACTTGTAGGGCATGGATTAGAGAGAGGATGTGATGGATGATAGGCTATCCTATTGTTAGAAGAGATCTATTGCAAAAGAACTGACAGTCAACCAATAAGATCAAACAAGTAATGAAATGAGTTCATCTAGAAAAACAGAATTTTGCATCAAGCTAGTCTAAACTATGATCTATGAAAGGAAATGCTAAGAAATGCTACAAGAAAGAAAGCATGGAAGAAGACTTATTGAAAATAAAGAAGTGAGCTTCGTGGAAATGATCTAAAGCAAATCATTAACCTTCTAACAAACTGAAAACACTTGAAGTCCTATGAATGAGGAAAATCTGTGTTTTTGGGGTAGCAAGAGGGTCTTTGCCTCAATTCATGGTCCCAAAGGGAGGAAGAGAGGCCAAGGAACTATTGCTAGCCTTTTGATTATTCTTTTTATCACTTCTCAACTTACTATAGAAAGCACAAATGGAAGCAAACTCCTAAATCATCAAAAGCAACCTATTCTTAACCATGAAAGAGATACATCAAACAACAACTAATCTACAAACTGAAACGAAGCATATAAATACAAGTAAAGAGGAGCTTGGCTCCTATCCCAAGAGATTCAGCCCTCTACGGTAACTCAGTGCTAGCTCGAAAAGTATTCCATCTTTATTATCAAAATAATAACAAGCTTACATGAAACTGTCACAAAAATAAGCTCGAAGTTGAGCAGAGTTTACATAAGAAAAATTGTAGCAAAAATCCAAAAGAAATCCAATGCTAGTGAGACCCTAAGCCTCTCTACTTATACAACTGAAGCTACCAACACCTTCCTTAAAATCATGGATGCTTGGCTCCCAAAAATTGAGATAATCATCAGTTATCCTCGACTTGTTCGGCTGCCTCATAGTGCATTGATTTGGTTGTTTGTACTCCGAGCTGAATGAAGGGGGAATTCGAAGTGGGGAGTAATAAATGAGGGAGATTCCCTCCTATAAGTCCTCTCCTTTGTCCACTTCGAGTTATTGCTGCCATTTGTCCATTAAATCTTTGACTTTGTCTTCAAAATTCGACAATAAGCTGCATTAAACACATATTAGACCAAATGGCATCATAACTAACTCAACTCTCTCCATTAGCATAAATATAATTAAAAGACATACAATAAGCTAAGAGAATGGTTGATTTGACTATGTTAGGAGGTAAAACGAGCCCATATAATTACCCATTTATGAGGCTCATCATCACCCCCCTACTGAAGGTGTTTCTCATCCTCTAAGCAACTTAGTCCATCTCCTCATCTTTTATGGCCCTGGTGGCCTCTCTAGCATCCCAAGCTTTTGATGTTGTTTCCTCTCCCTTGTCATAAAATCCTAGCTTTCTGTCTATCCCTTCCCACTACTTCTGCTCTTCTTCTTCTATTATTCCTTCTAGGATGCCTAACAACAGAGGGAGACTCAGTTTGAGGCCAATCCAGTTGTCTTGTAGCCTCTGCATGGAGTGCTTGTACATTAACACTCTCCTTAGTGCCTCCTTCATCCTCATGGGGGAATGATATTCCCTGATCTTCAAACTGTGTGGTAAGGTGTTCCATCTCCTCATACATGCATGCACACAGTCATCCCCAAGTAGCCTTTCCATGTCCTCAAAATGTGCAATGGCTTGTACTTGATCACTTATATATCTAGGGGAAATCTGAGGATTATTGGGAAGCATATGGTGTGTGCTGATGAGTTCCATGGGATTTGATGGTTCAACTCTGATCATTAATGGCTCATTTTGTTCTCTTATCATCAACCTTTTTACTTCTATTGCCCTCAACTCTTCATGGTTCATGCATGAGGCCATGGCCACTAGTTGTAGGTCCCCTAGCCTAGCATTGGGATCCCACACATTCATGTCTGTGAGGGCCATACTATGCAGGTAAAGTTCTGCCATCTTTGCCTTATCTTCTACTATGCTTTGGTCACACAGGACTATAAATTACATGTAACCTTGAAAAGGCATTGTGCCTCTTTGTGCCAAAGTCTTGATCTGAAATTGTAGCCATTGGTCCTGGAGATATAAGCCATAGTCTTTTGTTGGTGTTCTATACTGCAATGCCTCCATGGATAAGTTGGCCATGCATGCCAGCTGGGTTTCTTTCTCCTTTAGTTGCCCTCTTAGCAATTCATTTTTAGTTTCCAGTTGGCTTCTTGCAATTGCTTCTCTATGTCTGACAACACTTAACTCTCTGCCTGTTTCTCTAAGTTTATTTTCAATATGGCCAACATCTTCAACTCCCTTGGATTTGGCTATTTGCATCGACTGATGTGTTCTTATTTTTTCTTTTCTAATTCAAAAGAATAGTGGAATTGAAAATTTTTGTGGAATTATCCTACCTCCTTCAAGAAGATGGTAATAGGAGGCAAGTGTTATAGACATTTTTGGGCACTGCAACCCCAATCATAAATGTCCATAAACTGAGGGCTCCTAGGTCCCTAAAAGTGTTGCTTCACTACCTAGAGGAACAAGGTCAGCTGATTACATCATCTCCCAGAAGTTCTCCACTAACAACTGCTCAGAAATGGTCAAAACTAGACCATACTGAATACCTAGTGCAGAGGGTACGATGCATATCACCTTCCCAGTGTAAAGGGTGCGATGTATATTGAATGGCCCCTCTGTAGGGTGCGATGGTCAGGAATGGACAAATGGCAAGGACAATTTGCAAGGTGGAAGATCATGGAATCTTCCAGAAGCCTCCCCTCTGACACTTACCTCTCTTTTTTCGACCAAGGATGAGTAAGAGATCATCAGTCTCCAAGTGGAATCAAGAACTATCAGAGAGAGGACACTAATCAAGACCCCAGAAGATGACTCACTCCCCTACAATAATCTATATATGGATCCCTCATCACATAGATCCAGAGGCTAGAATATTGTATCTTGTAGAGAAGTACTGTTGGTTTTCTTGTGTAACTTCATAGCGTTGGGTGATCTAAGCTTTACTTGAGGTGAAGAAGGGCTTTCTTGCTGGAGGATGATGCTGGGTCAGAACATATCATTGTAATCCTCTTGCTATTCTTGATCTTAATAAAGCTATTCAAGTTTTCCTCCATATTCTTGTATGTTTGATTATATATGCATTTGTATGGTTAACACATATCTGGTCCTGTGTTAAATATGAATATAGATCTCTGTTCTTCAATAGTAGTATGTTGCTTTGATTCCATAAGTGCTCTTTGAAGCTGGGCAAATGAAGAAGAAGCGGAAAAGATCTATCTGGAAGGAGAGGAATCAAGTAAGGAACCAAGCGCAAGACTAAGGTTGGTGTCCTTTGTTCCACTCTTATCTATTTTCATAAAGGAAAGCGAAAGTAGACTTTACTTGTTTCTTTCTAAGATAGCTACCAGTCTTAGTGGGAATAGCAGCTCTGAGTGGACACTATTCCCAGTAACAAAATGGTGACTTCCCTGGGGAGCGAATAGATTGTTTGTTAGTCTATATTTCTTTATTTTATAAACTTACAGATGGAGCCTGAAGTCAAGCCAGCTAGCCTTCGAACTGCATTTTTTATACAAATGCAAAGTAGATCAATGTTGCTTCAGTCTATCTCAAGGTTTTGTTTATGAATTAAACAATCGATCTACAAACGTTCTAATTGCCCTAAGTGGCGGCTCTAGTAACCTCCTTAGATCAACCCCTGTGATTTACATATACTGAACATCACTTACTCGGCCTAAATCCATGAACTGAATTGCAAATTGTGAGCAAAAACTCGTTAAAAGTCTTGCACTGGTACCATCACACCCTGCCTTCGAGGTAGTCTGTATGCATCAGACTTTGGTTTTTCTTTCACTATTTTCAGTTCTATTAAGGAGTTTTGCTGTCTGTGGTCAGTATATCTCTGTGAAAACCCCCTTCTCTTCCATTATTACGCCTCTATTGTGCAAATAACTGTAAGTGTTTTTATGTATTGTGTGCCACTTTCAATTCTCTTTTGCAAAGAAGTAGCATAGTCGAACTATCATTTCTAAATCTGAAAGTGTTATAGCTGTCATTTTCAGTTATAGAAGAGAATCCCATTGTTCTTGATAGTCGATTATACAATTACTATTGTATATGATTTGAATTAATAGTTTTTAAAGTGTCGAAAATCAATTTTCATTTCGAAATTGCAAAGTGTCTCCTTTACCTTCACTTCATTTTGAAAAGAAATTTGTTGAGTATTGTCGCTTTAAAAATATTTCAGATTTGTACTTAGCTTTCTTATCATCATTCATACATTAAGAAGGCTGAAAAAAAATACATGCATGTGCATTTTCATTTAGACTGCTTGGTTTGATTTAGGATGGTGCATTTAGTGTGTGCTCTGTGCTCTTTGTTGAAAGACTCTCAACTTTCTTTCCTTAGTAGCTAGGATTTTCATTGCCAAAAGAAGATTAAAAAACTATTTATCATCTTAGACTGCACTTTAGGAATTGTATACACATCACGCGGTGAACCTGAAAGGAAAATTTTTAAACAAGATCAACTTAAAATAAATTTAATGAATCTAACAACGCTT